>CAJVQF010000101.1:57500-60000 GCA_911254575.1 Candida sanyaensis | reverse complement strand
TTGCTTCACTGTTTTCTTGTTCTTGTCTTTTATGTTTTCACATGTAGTACCTCCGACATCATTTCCGCAATTTTGCCCGTGCGCACTAATTGTAAATCCGCACATATCCGCACTTGGCAGTAATCTCGTGCGAAATTCCCTTCCACCACACCCGTCCCAAAAGTGCGGAAAATCAGAACTACCAATCTATACATGCGCGCGGAAAAAGACTTAGCGCAATTTCAAAAATATGAACCTATAGAAACACACATATCCTCCTTTGCAAACCACCACAGTGAAGGTATTGTATTTTTATGTAAATAAGGTTAGTGGGGTGATCTTGGTGGTATTTTTTACTGGTCATATTTTCAAAAAATTATTTGTTACTAAAATAATGTGTAACTGTGTGGTGAAGTATGGGCATCACGTGATATAACCACATTTAAAGTTACCAGACCACTACATTCTAGCCCAAATCTTGCGCATATCATATGATTAATCAATTTCTACACATCAATTACCCCTATATACATTAACATACATGTACCTTGTAGTACATTTTCTTGCCCTACCGGTGGTTCCCCATAGTTAAGAAAATGTCTTTGCAAAAATCATTTCAAATTTTTTTATTTCTCGCAAAAGTCGTGCGCAGGACAACGGAAAAAGATTTTTTCGTTGAGTTTCTAGCCCTAATTTCGTGCTCTTTGCACGTGATTTTCGCAGCCCTAATGCTGACGTCATACACACTTTAACCTTTTAGGAAATGTAATTAAAATCTGGGGTCAATATCTGATGCACTAATAACACAAAATATACCACACCATAAAAACACCATCCGGAATGCATATTTTTTAAAACAAATTGATAATTCGCATTGGTTGACACTGTGCGAGTGTAATGAAATTTGTTTCGGAACTGTAGCGTTAAATTTTTCTAAACATGTTATAACACCATGGATATTTATGGTATGGGTACCAATTTCTCGGAATAAGCATCGGAATAATAGATCTACCTACCCTGGTTATTAAACCTATGAGATTCAAACATTTTGTTTTCCATTTGTCTTCAAAGCATTTCATAACTTACTGTGAATTAGTTTTTACTGAAGCTTTAATACCAAAAATTGATCAAAATACAAAAAATTCCACAGGTCAAACTAATGCAATTTTCAAACTTTAACACTTGGAAGAGTCTCTAGAGAGTATCTAGTTGCTATGAAAATTATAAACACCAGTCTATGACCAGTTTGAAATTTTCACCCACAACATATATACCGATAACTCCCCCAATATCCAACCAATACCCCAACCTAAGATCTCATTTTGTTCGCCTTGGCCAGTTCTACCTTCTACCATCTTAGTTGCATTTATTGTGCTTGTCCAACTTGGTCATTTTGATGGTGCCTCACGTGACCTGGCATTATCACCCCCCTTATACCCCAAAATTCCGCAATGTTTTTACTCCCATCAAATTCTACGCCCTCGAAAACCCTATACCAGTTGTTAAACCACTATCATCCCTACCAGCATCATGGTGTTTTTGAAAAATCGCAAAAAAGTCGTGCGACAGCATATAAGAAATCCAAATTCGCAATTTTTCGGTTGCGGCCATATCTAGCAGAAAGCACCGTTCCCCGTTCGATCAACTGTAGTTAAGCTGCTAAGAGTTGTACCGAGTAGTGTAGTGGGAGACCATACGCGAAACTACAATGCTGCAATCTTTTTTTTGTTAGAACACCTATTATTTTTATTACATAAACCTAAGTAAACCGGCTCCGATCTTTCAGATGATACTATTATCCAATAGGGGTGTCTTACAAAAAGTTGGAGAAACAAGGGTATGGTTTTGTACTCATTTCTGGGTTCGAACACCTTTATACACTATTACATCGGAGCCGATTAACACCGAGCCTAATAAAAAAAAAAAGACACCCAAATTGCGCACACAGAAAAATTGCGCGCACACAGGTGTGTTTTTCTTAGGGTTTTAACCACACCAAAAAAAAAAAAAAATTGTTAGGGCTATACTACAAAATTAATTAGGGTTTATATACCACACCAAAAAAATGTTTTTTTCTACTTATTTCACAACAAATATTTAACCAATAGTAAAACTATGATATATTAATAAAATAATTAAAATAAAATATTTATTATTATGTTTGTTTATTAACTCTTTAACTATGTATTATTACTATACACTTGTTATGTATAGGGAATTTTTTTTTTTTTTTGGGAAAAATTATAATCTAATGATTTAATCATAATCTTTCACCCTCAATTAACCTAGTTATGCGAAAAAACTAATAGGTTATCACTAATATTGATGGAGTAATGGCAGTTTAATTATTAGTGCGCACCATATAAAAAACCCAAACTTACAATTTTTCGGTTGCGGCCATATCTAGCAGAAAGCACCGTTCCCCGTTCGATCAACTGTAGTTAAGCTGCTAAGAGTTGTACCGAGTAGTGTAGTGGGAGACCATACGCGAAACTACAATGCTGCAATCTTTTTTTGTTAG
>CAJVQF010000101.1:47500-50000 GCA_911254575.1 Candida sanyaensis | reverse complement strand
CATGGAGGGAGTTACACTTAACAAGTCACAGATAATAAAATCCGGCTACTTATCAAGGCATACCCCCAAATCGGTTTTAGATGAAAATACTTGCTATCAGCTAGTAATCCACTAAATCCATCAGTGCTTATACACAGAATCGTTAGATATCTGGTATAAGACTGTTCAGGCTTACTGGTCGTAAAACCAGTTCGCCCATGTCGAAACGTAGCGTATAGAGTAGGTTGTGATGTGTATATCCCTTCCAGACTCTCCCCACTCGTCGACTTGGCCTTAAACAATCACAATATTCCAATGAATTGCTTCACTGTTTTCTTGTTCTTGTCTTTTATGTTTTCACATGTAGTACCTCCGACATCATTTCCGCAATTTTGCCCGTGCGCACTAATTGTAAATCCGCACATATCCGCACTTGGCAGTAATCTCGTGCGAAATTCCCTTCCACCACACCCGTCCCAAAAGTGCGGAAAATCAGAACTACCAATCTATACATGCGCGCGGAAAAAGACTTAGCGCAATTTCAAAAATATGAACCTATAGAAACACACATATCCTCCTTTGCAAACCACCACAGTGAAGGTATTGTATTTTTATGTAAATAAGGTTAGTGGGGTGATCTTGGTGGTATTTTTTACTGGTCATATTTTCAAAAAATTATTTGTTACTAAAATAATGTGTAACTGTGTGGTGAAGTATGGGCATCACGTGATATAACCACATTTAAAGTTACCAGACCACTACATTCTAGCCCAAATCTTGCGCATATCATATGATTAATCAATTTCTACACATCAATTACCCCTATATACATTAACATACATGTACCTTGTAGTACATTTTCTTGCCCTACCGGTGGTTCCCCATAGTTAAGAAAATGTCTTTGCAAAAATCATTTCAAATTTTTTTATTTCTCGCAAAAGTCGTGCGCAGGACAACGGAAAAAGATTTTTTCGTTGAGTTTCTAACCCTAATTTCGTGCTCTTTGCACGTGATTTTCGCAGCCCTAATGCTGACGTCATACACACTTTAACCTTTTAGGAAATGTAATTAAAATCTGGGGTCAATATCTGATGCACTAATAACACAAAATATACCACACCATAAAAACACCATCCGGAATGCATATTTTTTAAAACAAATTGATAATTCGCATTGGTTGACACTGTGCGAGTGTAATGAAATTTGTTTCGGAACTGTAGCGTTAAATTTTTCTAAACATGTTATAACACCATGGATATTTATGGTATGGGTACCAATTTCTCGGAATAAGCATCGGAATAATAGATCTACCTACCCTGGTTATTAAACCTATGAGATTCAAACATTTTGTTTTCCATTTGTCTTCAAAGCATTTCATAACTTACTGTGAATTAGTTTTTACTGAAGCTTTAATACCAAAAATTGATCAAAATACAAAAAATTCCACAGGTCAAACTAATGCAATTTTCAAACTTTAACACTTGGAAGAGTCTCTAGAGAGTATCTAGTTGCTATGAAAATTATAAACACCAGTCTATGACCAGTTTGAAATTTTCACCCACAACATATATACCGATAACTCCCCCAATATCCAACCAATACCCCAACCTAAGATCTCATTTTGTTCGCCTTGGCCAGTTCTACCTTCTACCATCTTAGTTGCATTTATTGTGCTTGTCCAACTTGGTCATTTTGATGGTGCCTCACGTGACCTGGCATTATCACCCCCTTATACCCCAAAATTCCGCAATGTTTTTACTCCCATCAAATTCTACGCCCTCGAAAACCCTATACCAGTTGTTAAACCACTATCATCCCTACCAGCATCATGGTGTTTTTGAAAAATCGCAAAAAGTCGTGCGACAGCATATAAGAAATCAAATTCGCAATTTTTCGGTTGCGGCCATATCTAGCAGAAAGCACCGTTCCCCGTTCGATCAACTGTAGTTAAGCTGCTAAGAGTTGTACCGAGTAGTGTAGTGGGAGACCATACGCGAAACTACAATGCTGCAATCTTTTTTTGTTAGAACACCTATTATTTTTATTACATAAACCTAAGTAAACCGGCTCCGATCTTTCAGATGATACTATTATCCAATAGGGGTGTCTTACAAAAAGTTGGAGAAACAAGGGTATGGTTTTGTACTCATTTCTGGGTTCGAACACCTTTATACACTATTACATCGGAGCCGATTAACACCGAGCCCTAATAAAAAAAAAAAGACACCCAAATTGCGCACACAGAAAAATTGCGCGCACACAGGTGTGTTTTTCTTAGGGTTTTTAACCACACCAAAAAAAAAAAAAATTGTTAGGGCTATACTACAAAATTAATTAGGGTTTATATACCACACCAAAAAAAATGTTTTTTTTTTCTACTTATTTCACAACAAATATTTAACCAATAGTAAAACTATGATATATTAATAAAATAATTAAAATAAAATATTTATTATTATGTTTGTTTATTAACTCTTTAACTATGTATTATTACTATACACTTGTTATGTATAGGGAATTT
>CAJVQF010000101.1:37500-40000 GCA_911254575.1 Candida sanyaensis | reverse complement strand
GCTTATACTTAGACATGCATGGCTTAATCTTTGAGACAAGCATATGACTACTGGCAGGATCAACCAGATAACTACATAGTAGTGACTTCCCAGTACCAGCTTGCGCCAATAACTGTTCCGTCGTACAAGTTATTATTTAGTTGAAGCATCGAGAAAGAAAAAAATTTTTAACTCAACGCCGTGACATCACATACTCGCAGTGTTTTACGACCGCAGGTTTGTTTGTCACATCCATATAACCCTCTTATAATTCTCCCGGTATGGTGTCCGCGTGACATTGCAAAATTAATCACAAGTCAAACATAACCAACCATGGAGGGAGTTACACTTAACAAGTCACAGATAATAAAATCCGGCTACTTATCAAGGCATACCCCCAAATCGGTTTTAGATGAAAATACTTGCTATCAGCTAGTAATCCACTAAATCCATCAGTGCTTATACACAGAATCGTTAGATATCTGGTATAAGACTGTTCAGGCTTACTGGTCGTAAAACCAGTTCGCCCATGTCGAAACGTAGCGTATAGAGTAGGTTGTGATGTGTATATCCCTTCCAGACTCTCCCCACTCGTCGACTTGGCCTTAAACAATCACAATATTCCAATGAATTGCTTCACTGTTTTCTTGTTCTTGTCTTTTATGTTTTCACATGTAGTACCTCCGACATCATTTCCGCAATTTTGCCCGTGCGCACTAATTGTAAATCCGCACATATCCGCACTTGGCAGTAATCTCGTGCGAAATTCCCTTCCACCACACCCGTCCCAAAAGTGCGGAAAATCAGAACTACCAATCTATACATGCGCGCGGAAAAAGACTTAGCGCAATTTCAAAAATATGAACCTATAGAAACACACATATCCTCCTTTGCAAACCACCACAGTGAAGGTATTGTATTTTTATGTAAATAAGGTTAGTGGGGTGATCTTGGTGGTATTTTTTACTGGTCATATTTTCAAAAAATTATTTGTTACTAAAATAATGTGTAACTGTGTGGTGAAGTATGGGCATCACGTGATATAACCACATTTAAAGTTACCAGACCACTACATTCTAGCCCAAATCTTGCGCATATCATATGATTAATCAATTTCTACACATCAATTACCCCTATATACATTAACATACATGTACCTTGTAGTACATTTTCTTGCCCTACCGGTGGTTCCCCATAGTTAAGAAAATGTCTTTGCAAAAATCATTTCAAATTTTTTATTTCTCGCAAAAGTCGTGCGCAGGACAACGGAAAAAGATTTTTTCGTTGAGTTTCTAACCCTAATTTCGTGCTCTTTGCACGTGATTTTCGCAGCCCTAATGCTGACGTCATACACACTTTAACCTTTTAGGAAATGTAATTAAAATCTGGGGTCAATATCTGATGCACTAATAACACAAAATATACCACACCATAAAAACACCATCCGGAATGCATATTTTTAAAACAAATTGATAATTCGCATTGGTTGACACTGTGCGAGTGTAATGAAATTTGTTTCGGAACTGTAGCGTTAAATTTTTCTAAACATGTTATAACACCATGGATATTTATGGTATGGGTACCAATTTCTCGGAATAAGCATCGGAATAATAGATCTACCTACCCTGGTTATTAAACCTATGAGATTCAAACATTTTGTTTTCCATTTGTCTTCAAAGCATTTCATAACTTACTGTGAATTAGTTTTTACTGAAGCTTTAATACCAAAAATTGATCAAAATACAAAAAATTCCACAGGTCAAACTAATGCAATTTTCAAACTTTAACACTTGGAAGAGTCTCTAGAGAGTATCTAGTTGCTATGAAAATTATAAACACCAGTCTATGACCAGTTTGAAATTTTCACCCACAACATATATACCGATAACTCCCCCAATATCCAACCAATACCCCAACCTAAGATCTCATTTTGTTCGCCTTGGCCAGTTCTACCTTCTACCATCTTAGTTGCATTTATTGTGCTTGTCCAACTTGGTCATTTTGATGGTGCCTCACGTGACCTGGCATTATCACCCCCTTATACCCCAAAATTCCGCAATGTTTTTACTCCCATCAAATTCTACGCCCTCGAAAACCCTATACCAGTTGTTAAACCACTATCATCCCTACCAGCATCATGGTGTTTTTGAAAAATCGCAAAAAAGTCGTGCGACAGCATATAAGAAATCCAAATTCGCAATTTTTCGGTTGCGGCCATATCTAGCAGAAAGCACCGTTCCCCGTTCGATCAACTGTAGTTAAGCTGCTAAGAGTTGTACCGAGTAGTGTAGTGGGAGACCATACGCGAAACTACAATGCTGCAATCTTTTTTTGTTAGAACACCTATTATTTTTATTACATAAACCTAAGTAAACCGGCTCCGATCTTTCAGATGATACTATTATCCAATAGGGGTGTCTTACAAAAAGTTGGAGAAACAAGGGTATGGTTTTGTACTCATTTCTGGGTTCGAACACCTTTATACACTATTACATCGGAGCCGATTAACACCGAGCCCTAA
>CAJVQF010000101.1:27500-30000 GCA_911254575.1 Candida sanyaensis | reverse complement strand
CCGGAATCGAACCCTTATTCCCCGTTACCCGTTGAAACCATGGTAGGCCACTATCCTACCATCGAAAGTTGATAGGGCAGAAATTTGAATGAACCATCGCCAGCACAAGGCCATGCGATTCGAAAAGTTATTATGAATCATCAAAGAGTCCGAAGACATTGATTTTTTATCTAATAAATACATCCCTTCCAAACAGTCGGGATTTTAAGCATGTATTAGCTCTAGAATTACCACGGTTATCCAAGTAGTAAGGTACTATCAAATAAACGATAACTGATTTAATGAGCCATTCGCAGTTTCACTGTATAAATTGCTTATACTTAGACATGCATGGCTTAATCTTTGAGACAAGCATATGACTACTGGCAGGATCAACCAGATAACTACATAGTAGTGACTTCCCAGTACCAGCTTGCGCCAATAACTGTTCCGTCGTACAAGTTATTATTTAGTTGAAGCATCGAGAAAGAAAAAAAATTTTTAACTCAACGCCGTGACATCACATACTCGCAGTGTTTTACGACCGCAGGTTTGTTTGTCACATCCATATAGCCCTCTTATAATTCTCCCGGTATGGTGTCCGCGTGACATTGCAAAATTAATCACAAGTCAAACATAACCAACCATGGAGGGAGTTACACTTAACAAGTCACAGATAATAAAATCCGGCTACTTATCAAGGCATACCCCCAAATCGGTTTTAGATGAAAATACTTGCTATCAGCTAGTAATCCACTAAATCCATCAGTGCTTATACACAGAATCGTTAGATATCTGGTATAAGACTGTTCAGGCTTACTGGTCGTAAAACCAGTTCGCCCATGTCGAAACGTAGCGTATAGAGTAGGTTGTGATGTGTATATCCCTTCCAGACTCTCCCCACTCGTCGACTTGGCCTTAAACAATCACAATATTCCAATGAATTGCTTCACTGTTTTCTTGTTCTTGTCTTTTATGTTTTCACATGTAGTACCTCCGACATCATTTCCGCAATTTTGCCCGTGCGCACTAATTGTAAATCCGCACATATCCGCACTTGGCAGTAATCTCGTGCGAAATTCCCTTCCACCACACCCGTCCCAAAAGTGCGGAAAATCAGAACTACCAATCTATACATGCGCGCGGAAAAAGACTTAGCGCAATTTCAAAAATATGAACCTATAGAAACACACATATCCTCCTTTGCAAACCACCACAGTGAAGGTATTGTATTTTTATGTAAATAAGGTTAGTGGGGTGATCTTGGTGGTATTTTTTACTGGTCATATTTTCAAAAAATTATTTGTTACTAAAATAATGTGTAACTGTGTGGTGAAGTATGGGCATCACGTGATATAACCACATTTAAAGTTACCAGACCACTACATTCTAGCCCAAATCTTGCGCATATCATATGATTAATCAATTTCTACACATCAATTACCCCTATATACATTAACATACATGTACCTTGTAGTACATTTTCTTGCCCTACCGGTGGTTCCCCATAGTTAAGAAAATGTCTTTGCAAAAATCATTTCAAATTTTTTTATTTCTCGCAAAAGTCGTGCGCAGGACAACGGAAAAAGATTTTTTCGTTGAGTTTCTAACCCTAATTTCGTGCTCTTTGCACGTGATTTTCGCAGCCCTAATGCTGACGTCATACACACTTTAACCTTTTAGGAAATGTAATTAAAATCTGGGGTCAATATCTGATGCACTAATAACACAAAATATACCACACCATAAAAACACCATCCGGAATGCATATTTTTTAAAACAAATTGATAATTCGCATTGGTTGACACTGTGCGAGTGTAATGAAATTTGTTTCGGAACTGTAGCGTTAAATTTTTCTAAACATGTTATAACACCATGGATATTTATGGTATGGGTACCAATTTCTCGGAATAAGCATCGGAATAATAGATCTACCTACCCTGGTTATTAAACCTATGAGATTCAAACATTTTGTTTTCCATTTGTCTTCAAAGCATTTCATAACTTACTGTGAATTAGTTTTTACTGAAGCTTTAATACCAAAAATTGATCAAAATACAAAAAATTCCACAGGTCAAACTAATGCAATTTTCAAACTTTAACACTTGGAAGAGTCTCTAGAGAGTATCTAGTTGCTATGAAAATTATAAACACCAGTCTATGACCAGTTTGAAATTTTCACCCACAACATATATACCGATAACTCCCCCAATATCCAACCAATACCCCAACCTAAGATCTCATTTTGTTCGCCTTGGCCAGTTCTACCTTCTACCATCTTAGTTGCATTTATTGTGCTTGTCCAACTTGGTCATTTTGATGGTGCCTCACGTGACCTGGCATTATCACCCCCTTATACCCCAAAATTCCGCAATGTTTTTACTCCCATCAAATTCTACGCCCTCGAAAACCCTATACCAGTTGTTAAACCACTATCATCCCTACCAGCATCATGGTGTTTTTGAAAAATCGCAAAAAGTCGTGCGACAGCATATAAGAAATCAAATTCGCAATTTTTCGG
>CAJVQF010000101.1:0-10000 GCA_911254575.1 Candida sanyaensis | reverse complement strand
AATAAATACATCCCTTCCAAACAGTCGGGATTTTAAGCATGTATTAGCTCTAGAATTACCACGGTTATCCAAGTAGTAAGGTACTATCAAATAAACGATAACTGATTTAATGAGCCATTCGCAGTTTCACTGTATAAATTGCTTATACTTAGACATGCATGGCTTAATCTTTGAGACAAGCATATGACTACTGGCAGGATCAACCAGATAACTACATAGTAGTGACTTCCCAGTACCAGCTTGCGCCAATAACTGTTCCGTCGTACAAGTTATTATTTAGTTGAAGCATCGAGAAAGAAAAAAATTTTTTAACTCAACGCCGTGACATCACATACTCGCAGTGTTTTACGACCGCAGGTTTGTTTGTCACATCCATATAGCCCTCTTATAATTCTCCCGGTATGGTGTCCGCGTGACATTGCAAAATTAATCACAAGTCAAACATAACCAACCATGGAGGGAGTTACACTTAACAAGTCACAGATAATAAAATCCGGCTACTTATCAAGGCATACCCCCAAATCGGTTTTAGATGAAAATACTTGCTATCAGCTAGTAATCCACTAAATCCATCAGTGCTTATACACAGAATCGTTAGATATCTGGTATAAGACTGTTCAGGCTTACTGGTCGTAAAACCAGTTCGCCCATGTCGAAACGTAGCGTATAGAGTAGGTTGTGATGTGTATATCCCTTCCAGACTCTCCCCACTCGTCGACTTGGCCTTAAACAATCACAATATTCCAATGAATTGCTTCACTGTTTTCTTGTTCTTGTCTTTTATGTTTTCACATGTAGTACCTCCGACATCATTTCCGCAATTTTGCCCGTGCGCACTAATTGTAAATCCGCACATATCCGCACTTGGCAGTAATCTCGTGCGAAATTCCTTCCACCACACCCGTCCCAAAAGTGCGGAAAATCAGAACTACCAATCTATACATGCGCGCGGAAAAAGACTTAGCGCAATTTCAAAAATATGAACCTATAGAAACACACATATCCTCCTTTGCAAACCACCACAGTGAAGGTATTGTATTTTTATGTAAATAAGGTTAGTGGGGTGATCTTGGTGGTATTTTTACTGGTCATATTTTCAAAAATTATTTGTTACTAAAATAATGTGTAACTGTGTGGTGAAGTATGGGCATCACGTGATATAACCACATTTAAAGTTACCAGACCACTACATTCTAGCCCAAATCTTGCGCATATCATATGATTAATCAATTTCTACACATCAATTACCCCTATATACATTAACATACATGTACCTTGTAGTACATTTTTCTTGCCCTACCGGTGGTTCCCCATAGTTAAGAAAATGTCTTTGCAAAAATCATTTCAAATTTTTTTATTTCTCGCAAAAGTCGTGCGCAGGACAACGGAAAAAAGATTTTTTTTCGTTGAGTTTCTAGCCCTAATTTCGTGCTCTTTGCACGTGATTTTTCGCAGCCCTAATGCTGACGTCATACACACTTTAACCTTTTAGGAAATGTAATTAAAATCTGGGGTCAATATCTGATGCACTAATAACACAAAATATACCACACCATAAAAACACCATCCGGAATGCATATTTTTCAAAACAAATTGATAATTCGCATTGGTTGACACTGTGCGAGTGTAATGAAATTTGTTTCGGAACTGTAGCGTTAAATTTTTCTAAACATGTTATAACACCATGGATATTTATGGTATGGGTACCAATTTCTCGGAATAAGCATCGGAATAATAGATCTACCTACCCTGGTTATTAAACCTATGAGATTCAAACATTTTGTTTTTCCATTTGTCTTCAAAGCATTTCATAACTTACTGTGAATTAGTTTTTACTGAAGCTTTAATACCAAAAATTGATCAAAATACAAAAATTCCACAGGTCAAACTAATGCAATTTTTCAAACTTTAACACTTGGAAGAGTCTCTAGAGAGTATCTAGTTGCTATGAAAATTATAAACACCAGTCTATGACCAGTTTGAAATTTTCACCCACAACATATATACCGATAACTCCCCCAATATCCAACCAATACCCCAACCTAAGATCTCATTTTGTTCGCCTTGGCCAGTTCTACCTTCTACCATCTTAGTTGCATTTATTGTGCTTGTCCAACTTGGTCATTTTGATGGTGCCTCACGTGACCTGGCATTATCACCCCCTTATACCCCAAAATTCCGCAATGTTTTTACTCCCATCAAATTCTACGCCCTCGAAAACCCTATACCAGTTGTTAAACCACTATCATCCCTACCAGCATCATGGTGTTTTTGAAAAATCGCAAAAAAGTCGTGCGACAGCATATAAGAAATCCAAATTCGCAATTTTTCGGTTGCGGCCATATCTAGCAGAAAGCACCGTTCCCCGTTCGATCAACTGTAGTTAAGCTGCTAAGAGTTGTACCGAGTAGTGTAGTGGGAGACCATACGCGAAACTACAATGCTGCAATCTTTTTTTGTTAGAACACCTATTATTTTTATTACATAAACCTAAGTAAACCGGCTCCGATCTTTCAGATGATACTATTATCCAATAGGGGTGTCTTACAAAAAGTTGGAGAAACAAGGGTATGGTTTTGTACTCATTTCTGGGTTCGAACACCTTTATACACTATTACATCGGAGCCGATTAACACCGAGCCCTAATAAAAAAAAAAGACACCCAAATTGCGCACACAGAAAAATTGCGCGCACACAGGTGTGTTTTTTCTTAGGGTTTTTAACCACACCAAAAAAAAAAAAAATTGTTAGGGCTATACTACAAATTAATTAGGGTTTATATACCACACCAAAAAAAATGTTTTTTTTTTTTCTACTTATTTCACAACAAATATTTAACCAATAGTAAAACTATGATATATTAATAAAATAACCAAATTAAAATAAAATAAAATACTTATTATCATCTTTGTTTATTAACTCTTTAACTGTGTATTATTACTATACACTTGTTATGTATAGGAAATTTTTTTTTTGGGGAAAAATTATAATCTAATGATTTAATCATAATCTTTCACCCTCAATTAACCTAGTTATGCGAAAAAACTAATAGGTTATCACTAATATTGATGGAGTAATGGCAGTTTAATTATTAGTGCGCACCATATAAAAAACCCAAACTTACAAATTTTCGGTTGCGGCCATATCTAGCAGAAAGCACCGTTCCCCGTTCGATCAACTGTAGTTAAGCTGCTAAGAGTTGTACCGAGTAGTGTAGTGGGAGACCATACGCGAAACTACAATGCTGCAATCTTTTTTTGTTAGAACACCTATTAATATTTTTACATAACCCCGAGTAAACCGGCTCCGATCTTTCAGATGGTACCATCATCCAATAGGGTGTCTTACAAAAAGTTGGAGAAACAAGGGTATGTTTTTGTGCTCATTTCTGGGTTCGAACACCTTTATACACTATTACATCGGAGCCGATTAACACCGAGCCCTAATAAAAAAAAAAGACACCCAAATTGCGCACACAGAAAAATTGCGCGCACACAGGTGTTTTTTTTTATTAGGGTTTTTAACCACACCAAAAAAAAAAAAAATGTTAGGGCTATACTACAAAATTAATTAGGGTTTATATACCACACCAAAATAAATTTTTTTTTCTACTTATTTCACAACAAATGTTTAACCAATAGTAAACCAAGCTTTTGGGTTTTTGATTTAGTAAGGCTCCACTATTAAGATTGATTTGAATGTTAAATTTGGATAATCAAAAACGTGAAATTGGTAGTATTCACAGGGAAATCAAGTGCAAAAAAAAACACATCCAGCTAGGGGGGTAGGAAAGAAGGTTATTCGCAAAACCTAATTGGTTGATCCATCCATAGTTTGTGTATGTGAAACTTGTGTCAGTTTAGAAGATATCAACTTTAAAATTACTCAATAAATTAGTACTTCCTTAGAATAAAGACTGTACGCTTAAAAAAAAGATTTAGAAGGTTGTTTTATTTGTTTTTCTTGATTTTATTTCCAATATCAGCTAGAATTAGGCAAGGTCAAAATGTTGCCCAATTTTGATAAGTTGATTCTTGGTTGATTAACACAATTAAACCTATCAAATATTAGTGGTAATAAACAAAACGTTTCAAATCAAAACTACCAATAATAAACACTCGATCTAGAAAAACTAATTGAATACTTAAATGCGGACAGGTAAAGAATTCTTGTAAAGCGATAATGTGATTTTTGGATTTATAAAATCAAAGCACTGTGTCATGTGAAAACATTATGTGGAGTCTTTAAGCCCTAATTACGTAGGACTTCGTCTTATATGGTTGCATTAGCTCATTGCCATGGCCGAGAAAACTATTCCTTAGGCCATTTTGGTCCCTACAGATCTACTGGTGAAACTCTTTTAGTATAAATATTACTCTCTCTCCTAAATGGTTTGTATATTTATGTGTTTTGAATCCTCATACGATAATCTCTTGATAGATACCGTAAAGTTTCATTTTGGGTTCAGAGCATCATCAAATTGGTGGTAATTCTAAAGACAAATCAAACCAGTAGTTAACAAACGTGTCAGTTTGTACAATATATACTAAAACAAAATAGAATATTCTACATGTGAGACTGAAACAATTACTAAGATAAAGATTTAGGGATAACTTATTTTTGTTATATTGGTTTATAAGAGCTACAACCCATAATTGAATTGTTTGTAAAATCCAAGTACATTTTATAGAGCGGCGATAGTACTACTCTTCGGTATTTGACCCAAAGCCAGGTTAGAAGTAATGAAAAACTAAAAAAATCAATAAGAGTTCTGTTGAATTCTTTGGTAAAAGAATTGGCTCGATTAAAATTTTTCTTTTCTCCATATTTGTAAACAAATTCATTGGTACTGATTTATTCATTAATTTTGAAAACACCACTAATTATGGGGTTCAACTGATGAGAAACAATCCAATTGGTTCGCTAAATCAGTTTAACTTTGTAGTTTCTTCAAAATATAAGAGTTAAGTTCTTTACCTTTTGGTTCAATATTTTGAAAAGTACCACATAGTGGGAAATATTTAACTAGGGATATCAATCAAAATCAATTTTTCAACAAAACATGAAAACGGCTTTCATTAATAACATCATATTGCTTGGTTCTTTGTTAAAACAACAATACACGGTAATTGATTTGATAAAGTCATCATCATGAGCACAACAACAAATGCCAGACCCAGAAACAAGAGATCTCTTAGCAATATTTAGTTATTCAAATTCAGAAATTTCATGAATTTATCATATATAATGCAATAAATTTTTTATAACTATACAGTATGTTTACTCTTGAATTTCGATAAAACAAGTGGCGGTCAAGAGGGTATTTTGTCTGTATAATTAATTGGTCTAGTGTGTACCGTAAGTGCGGTCACACCGTTACAGGCATCAAACCGCCATTCGGATCCGAAAAAAAAATGAAGACTGTGAAATAATTATTTTTTTCTTTCTCCAGCCAATCAAGGTGAAAGCAAATACCACTAATGGTAACTAAAAGAATTTATTTCCGTGCCTGCTTTTTTTAGTTTGCTGTACTTTCATGGATTTTTACAGTGAGTAGCTTAAAACCGTGGGATCATCGGTTGACAGGAGTCTTTCTTTATTATTATTATTTTTTGTCTATAATAGTTATATTATATTTCTGCAGATGACTACATGAACTGGACGTTGCGGGGCTATGGAAAAGAAAAAAAAAATTAAGATTTCTTCAAATCTGGGGTGATTTTAATTTTATTTTGTGTCATCATGACTCAAGTTGTTTTGACAATCAATCCTTTTTATTTTTTTTTTGTTTTGCCTTGTATAATCCTTCGCTGTTACGGAATATGAAAACTCCTTAGGGTATTATAAATAGGTCAATGTTTTTCATCTTCAAGTTCATCAATAATTTTGTTTTTATTTTGTACAGTAGTAATCTTTTTTTTTTTTCTTATACATTATTTCATTAAATACAAAACACTCAAAATGGTTAGTCAAAGAATTCTCCGTGTTGCTCAATTAAGAACACCTGCTAGACATTGGGTTCCAATCTATTCAAGAGCATTATCATCACATCAAAGATCTGTCAATTTTCAAAATTTAAGTGAAGCTAGTTTAATTTCTAATGATGGTGTAATTGCTAATGCTGCTCCTCAAGCTGAAGATATTGAAAACTTTGAACCAACTATTCATGGTTCCGATGATGTTGTTACTGCTGGTCCAGTTAACAGAGCCTAGAGATATATCTCTATGTGCATTTGTGTGAGTGTGAGTGTTTGTGGTTAGTTAATTATTTATGTATATATTATAGTTTATGTTTAATTTAATGATGTTATATTACTTGTTTAAATTTCACTCTATTGTGGCGTCCAGTGACTTAAATTTCGCACGTTGGAATTTGAACAAAAATGGGCAGAAGAAAAAAAAAAAATCAACAACAATAATTCCAAATTACTGATAACAAACTTGATTCATTCATTCATCAACTACAACCATGTCATCATTTAAAATTGCAGCCGGTCAATTAACTTCGTCATCCAATCTTTCCCAAAATCTTAGAGTAGTTAAGAAATTGCTTCAAAAAGCTCATAGTTCTAATTCCCGGATCTTATTTCTTCCAGAAGCAACTGATTACTTATCTCGAAATGCAAAACATTCAATTGAATTAGCTCTGCAAGTCAATGATCAATTTTTAAACCCATTATTAGAATATATTAAAAGTTTAAATGGTTCTACTTATGTATCAATTGGAATTCATCTTCCTGGTGAAGAAAGGGTAAAGAATTTACATTTATTAATAGATCCAAAGGGTGATATTATTTCACAATATCAAAAAGTTCATTTATTTGATGTTGATGTGCCCAATGGACCTATTCTCAAAGAACTGAATTCAGTTGAACCAGGAAATAAAATTGAAGAACCTATTTTAATTGATGATTTTAAAATTGGATTAGGGATTTGTTATGATATTAGATTTCCAGAATTGGCATTAAGATTAAGAAAATTAGGAGCTGATATTATTACTTTTCCAAGTGCTTTTACAACTCGTACTGGTGAAGCCCATTGGGAATTGTTAACTAAAGCTCGTGCTATTGATTCACAATGTTTTGTTGTAAATGCAGCACAATGTGGGAATCATGATGTTGAAAAGATCCTAATGATGAATCAAAAGTAATTTCTAGAGTTAGTTATGGAGATTCAATTATTGTTGATCCATGGGGAGAAGTCTTGGCTAGAGGTAAGAAATATACTGATGAACTTGTCAAAGATGAAGATGGGGATTATTATGAAATAATCTATGCCTATTTAGATAAAGAAAAATTAGAAAAGGTAAGAATAAATATGCCATTGTTAGAACATAGAAGACCAGATGTTTTTGGTTATGAACTCTAAGATTATAGACATGTACATGAGATACAAATATATACTACTATGCATATAGTCACATCATTCACTGATTTAGTCTACAATAATTATTTTTTTTTATATATAAATTAATTAATAAATAATTTCATTAAAAGGTCGTAAAAAGTTGGTATATAAACAATAATATACAAGAAAAAATCATGCTCTGTTAACTGGGCCAGCAGTAACAACATCTTCAGATCCATGTATAGTTGGTTCGAATGATTCAACTTCTTCAGCTTGTAAAATAGTATTAGCAAAAACAGTATCATTAGAAATCAAAGTAGCTTCACTCAAGTTTTGAAAGTTAACACATCTTTGTTTGGATGAAAAAGCTCTTGAATAAACCGGAAGGTAATGTCTAGTGGCAGTTCTTAATTGAGCAACACGAAGGATTCTTTGAGTAACCATTGTAAAAAAAAAAATGTAATTAATTTAATCGATAATAATATATGAAGAATGGTTTCTCAGACCCGAATTTTTTGAAGCACAAAAGCAATTTTTTCAAGAGAAAAAATTCAAAATGCGACTTTCTGATTTTGAACAAAAAACTTAAAAAAAAAAAGTCGCACTTTTTTTGAACTATTTTTCTCTGAGCCCGAATCAAAACAAATCGTCGAAAATTTTCGCGGTATTTCGACGAAACCACAACAAACAAAAAAAAAACAAATGTTTATACCACTTCTTTTTCTTCAACAATCAACAAAAAGCAACAATTTACACATGTTTTCAACGTTTTAATCGATTTTTAATCCTCTATAACGTTTTAAATTAACATAGGTATGTTTATTTTATTATTTTTGATTTATTTAGAATGATTTACTAACAATATTGCATTATTTTTGCTTGTTTACAGCTATTTTAGTCACCATATCATGCAAATGGTGGTCATTCAATGCTTCTAGTTGATCACGAAAGGGTAAGTGCCTTTGGTTCATTCATATTTTGCTTTTTCTGATTGGTTTCCTTCAATTTCTGTGAAGAATTTGTTTGTTTTGGTACATTAGCCTCAAGAAATGGTTCTTTTTGGTTGTAACCTTTATTTTTAACCTGTTGTTCTTGATTTTGAAGGCATTTAATTCAATTTAACAAAGTTTTGTTGTTATTCTGACTGATTGATGTTATTTTCTGGTCTTTTACTGGTTAATGGGATGGTTATTTTCTGGTCCTTTACTGGTTAATGGGATGGTTATTTGCTAAAAAACCACCAAGTTTATTTGGTTTGCATGCCCCAGTGCGAGAAGTATGCACATATGGTGTATTAAGAGTCCTCATTCTCTTTTATTTTGCTGTTATGATGGTTTTCTTTTGATTTTTGAGCTGGAATTTGAAGATCTGGCTTCTTTGAAGTGTTTTGATGGTAATAAGTATTAACATGCACTATTTCAATGGTTCTTTTTGCATAAATGACAAGTGAGAGTTGACATAACAATGACTAGTCATATGCTACACTTCAGTTGCTTTAAGAGTACAATTTTTGTCTTGTTTTCTTTGTTTCTGTTTGAAAATTGCTAAGATAATTGGTGTTTTGACTTTATAGTTATATAATCAACCAAATATTCTAAGTATTTTAATTAAATTGAAGTAGATAAATCCTAGTATGATATACAATAAATAAAGATCTTTAATCTAGCATTATTAACATCAGAATTTGTCTCTATAAGTACTAGTAATTTTACTTGTTGAAGTCTTTGCAAAAAAATTTAAGACTTAGAAAAAAAATTTTGTAAGTGAAAAAATGCTAAGATTTATAAGAGTACCCATAATATATCCACTTTTAATAACAAATTCATGCACCCACAGGCAATATAACACTCTGAATCTTGTATAAATAAATAGATATTACTTCTATCTTGCTAATGTGCCCTTTTTGGGTGTAAATATGCTCTATTATAAGGTAAAATGATCATTATTAATACTCCTTGTGCTATATCCCTCGTTTAACAGTAAATGATGACCATATATGCCTATATATGCCTATATATGAACATAATTGGTTATATATAAATAGAATTAGTTATGTACAACATCTATATTTAGTCAATAATTAATATTTAGTACTATATGTGTAGTTTTAATTGTTTAAAGGTTGTTTTGGGTGTTTGCAAAAATTTACTAAGATTTTGCACCCAATTTTTGATTAAAATGGAAGGAATTTACTTTATCACGAATAATTACTAGAAAAAGCAGTAAAAATGGTTTAGAAGTAGCTAAACTTATGCATATAACAGACTTGTATTAATATTCAATATTTTTAAACTTTGTAATGCATATTTTGTTGTATAAAATGCTTTATTCATCATTATATAAATGGTAAAGACTTCGAAAATTACAGTTAATCCCGTAATGCTTATGGGAATAACCTTTTTTTAAACAGGTTCAAACTTTTTTTGGAGTGCGACTTTCATGTGTTTATTTTGTGTAATTTGAGAGTAAAATTCGGGTCTGGGAAGTTATTCATATATGTAAAATAAGTATAAAACTTAGATTTATAGATTTATAGATTTGTAGATATTTGATCTTTAAAAAAAAAAAAAATTTTAATATTGGACTTCATGGGTCGTATTTATATAGTAGAGAAAAATCTTTTTTTCTTCTTCCTTGGCAGTTTAAATTGGGA
>CAJVQF010000100.1:0-68274 GCA_911254575.1 Candida sanyaensis | reverse complement strand
TTTCTACTCTTCCGGTGATCAATCCGAATACAAACCACAAGAATCAAGTGGTAATGCCGATGGCCAAACCGATAGAGGTTTCTTATCTACTGTTGCCGGTGGTCTTGCCGGTGGTTATGGTGGTCATGAATTGGGTGAAAAAGCTAATCATAGTACCATTGGTACCGTTGTTGGTGCAATTGGTGGTGCCATTGGTGCTAATAAATTAGAAGATGCTTATGAAGATAGAAAGGATCATAAGAGACAAGAACAACAATATGGTAACCAACAAGGTGGTAGAAACGATAACAACTACGGTGGTAGAAATGATAACAACTACGGTGGTAGAAATGATGACTACGGCAGAGGAAGTAACCAAGGTGGATTTGGTGGTCCAGGTGGTGAACGTGGTGGTCACCATGGTGGCCCAGGCGGTCCAGGCGGTCCAGGCGGTCAGGCGGTCCAGGTGGCCCAGGTGGTTTGGTGGCAGAGGTGGTGATGACTACGGTAGAGGTGGTGATGACTATGGTAGAGGTGGCCAAGGTGGTCAAGGTGGTTACGGTAGAGATGACCGTAGACAAGGTGGATGGTAAATTTACGATTTGTTTATTTGTTAATGAATAGTACAGTATATTAGTTTGTATTTCCCCTTATAGTTTTCTTTCAACCAAAAATAAAATAAAATATCAATAATAGTAATAATTTTTTAAAAAAAAGGAACAAAGGAGTTCTTATTACAGTTTTATATATAATATTTTCCATTATTTACCTATATATCATTAGATACTTTTGATGCGGCTTGTTTGTTTAGCAAAGGCAATTTTGACTCTGATAAGGTTAACGAGAGTCTTCGGTTAGAATTATTTATTGTTGGAGATCTACCCCTTTTCAAATCTGTTGCTAATCTCTTATTGGTAACTCGATTGTTATTAATTTTCAACATTTGTGGAGGGGAATCCAATTGAGGATCAAATGGTAAATCCAAATCTAAATCAATATCTTTAAGTATATTATTCACTTTAGGTGGACTATTTTGTGAATCTTCAAGATCAAATCTCATATCAGAATGAATAATTGAATTGTTTTCTTCCATACTTGTATCATAGAATAAATCATTGGTACTGGATTTTTTGAATTTCCCATTACTATTAGTATGTTTAACACTTTTGGGTCTCTTTAACATTCTAGGAGGAGATACTACTGTTCTTTGTTTCTTGGTAGGAATTCCACCTTCATTATAATCATCATCAATTTGCATCATACTTAAATTATCCACAGGTTGAACTTCTTGTGATAATTTTGTTTTAATAAATTCCATGGCAAATTGTTCCATTGCTGCATCAATTTCTCCATTAAGTAGATTCTCTAACCCTTGTTGAATATCAAAAAGCAATTGCTCATTAGGATGTCCGTTTAATAATCTACCAATCGTATTGGGAACATAGAAAAATTCAGTCAAATTATGAATCAAGTTATCATATAGTATACTTGAATATAATAAAAGGTCTGTATGAACTTCATTTTTCATTGATTCAATTGAAGTAAGATATATTTTGGTATGATATTCATTCCATCCTTCTTCATTTTGTAACCGTTTTAAGGTTTGCGTGGCGGAATCTTCCAAAATATAATCTAAATCGGTTGGTTGTCTATATTGAAGTTCCAACTGGGGTAATTGATTAGAAACTTTAATTAACAATTGTTCACATAAATCATAAATTTGGAAAATTGCATCATTATTAAACGATTCATCCGGTGGTCGATTACTTAAAATCACTTCAGTATCTATTTTTTGAATAAGAACTAACTTTCTTTTTGCCAATAAGAAATATTTTTTCCATTTTTCTTGACTTTGTTTAGCTAATGATTTCTTAGTGGATTCAAGACTATCCAATAATGTTTGAAATACTTTGGCTTCTAAATCTTTTCTTTTATTTATGGCAATATCAACAATCTTTGATTCTCGAGCACGTAATTCTTCGATTTCCTGTTTTTGTTCTGTAATCATCTTTAAATATGATCCCACATGACGATCCAAATTGTGTTGATTTCTAATCAATTTCGTCTTTATTTCTTTGGCTCTATCAGCATATTTTAATGTATTTAATGTCTCATCATAATGTTGCGAACTAGGGGAAACACAAACAATCATAACTGTTTTACAATTCCCACCTAAGGAAAATTTCAATAATCTTGTCAATTTGGAATCTCGATAAGGTATATGATTTCTTCTTCTTGGATCACATAATGCGTTAATACAATTTCCCAATGCTAATAATGACTTGTTGATATTTGCCCCCTCATTTAATCTTGCACCTCGATTCTTAGTGGCTGCTGCTCGTTCACTTCCTGCTAAATCGATAATTGATAACGTGGCAAAGGTGTGCTCTTCAGTTAAATCACCAGTTCTTCCTTTTTGTATAACATTGATCTGTAAAACTGCATGAGATCTACTTGAAGTAGCATTGGCTTCTGTTGGTGAACATGTTCGGTTTCTATTTCCTTGTAATATCAATTCCATAACCTCTTCCACCGAATGGGGTCGATGACTAGTTAAATTGGCAACTGATATTTTATTATTTGCATCTTCTCGAATAACTAAATTCTTACATTGTGTCAGAGGGTTCAATAAATCTCGAATAGTTTCATTATAAATCTCAAGATATGATAAACTAACATCAAATACTTTTGTATCACTTAATGAATCAATTTTTTCATACAATTCCTTCATGGTTAAAAAGATTACTCCAGGATCTTCAGGAGTCCCAGATATAGTATGGGTTTTACCACATCCAGTGGCACCATATGCAAAAACAGTGGCATTATATCCATCTAAAACAGAATCTAGTAATGGTCTGGTTGTGTTATTATATACTTGATCCTGAGTACATTCTTCATCAAATAATCTATCAAATACAAATCGATGTTCTCTTATCCTTGAACCTTTTAAACTATTAGGGAAAGCATTCCGTTGCATCTTAGTTAATGGATTTGTTTCTGGTGGATCGAAAATTAACATTCGTTCATCAACTACATTTATAATCTTTCGTAATCCACCTGTATTTATAATTGATCTTTTAATAGACTTATTAGATGATAATCCCGATGATGGAGAACCTCCGGTATTTGCATTTCCAGTCAAACATCCATCACCAAGAAATATTTCATCATTATCAGTCTTCACTAGTTTCTCCGTTTCTGCAGCCGTGAAAGGACGCACACGTACTGCTACTGATATTGAGGATTGTTTTGCTGTAGGAATCGGAGGTATACTACCTGAAGGTGGTTCTAAACTATTACTATTGGACATAACATAGGTTGAATTGATAATATTGGTGATGGTTGTTTGTATGCTTGTTACATACTAAAAAAAAAAAAAAAAATTAAGTAAGAAAAAATTTTTGTTTACATTTTTTCCTGATTTCACACAGGTTTAGCTTTTTCTTTTTTTTTTTATTATTATTATTTTTGTTGCTGTTTCCTTAACAAATTGAAAAGAAAAGAATACTTTACGCGCGTCAGCCTGCGCTACCAATTTAAGGAACAAAATTCATGTAACAAACCGATATTGATAATTGGTTCAATTTTAGTCATAAGCAACAAATAAAACTTTATATTATAAACTAATTCATAAGTATACAAAAGAATAATATCAAAAATATCTAATATACATAATTATTACCGAATGGCAAAAAAAAAAAGAAACAAAAACCCACTCCAAACACCACATTGTAACAACTCCAAAGGTGAGAAACAAGAAAGCAAACAAATCTATCCACGAGCTCAATGTCTTTTTCATGTCTTTCTGTTTAAAACGTCTTTCTTTTCATCAAGAGTAGTTTCTGAAGATGAGCTGAGCGAATCTCTATCATCAATGATCTTTTCTTGATCAAACAATTCTTCTTCATCAACATCTTCTTCATCGTCATCATTATCTTCTATTTCTTCGTTTACTTCTTCTTTTTCTTGTTGTTGTTGTTCTTCTTCTTTTTCTTCAACTTCATTAGCAGTTTTTCTAGTAGATTCAACATCTGTATCATCTGCATCACTTCTGACATCTTCAGCACCTTTACCTGTGATAACCTTGTATGCAACTTTAAGAATTAAATACATCCAAATACAAGTGATGATTTGCAATCCACCCAACAAGCCCAAAAAGTAATCAATAAGAGCTGGTGTCCAGCATCTTTTTTGAGCATAACCTTCAATACATCTTCCTGATTCCATCAAAGTCGTGGCCTTATTCCAAGTACGAAGGAAGATATAATTATAAAGACCATGTCTTAATACTATCCAACTGACCAGAAAGACAATAAACATGATATCACAAATAGTTGTAAACCCAGCATATTTCAACATTTTAGCACCACTCAAGAAAATATCGACACTATCCATCAACATCAAAATCAAGTGGCCAACTCTATAGAAATAATAATAATAGGAACCAACCACTAATAAACAAGTAATGATATGATGACTGAACATCTGGTAATGATCTTTTCTTGGTTTTTCAACATTCAAAACAAAAATTTGTTGTAACCAAAAACCCATTGAAATCAAGTAATAAGTTTTGAATGCAAAAGACATAGAATGATTTGGCCAGTTGATATAAACTTGATCTAAATTATTAAAATATGGAGAATTCCAATAAAGAAAAACACCATAACTAAAACTAAATGTGTAATAAGCAACAGACCAACCTTGTTCAGCAAACCTAGTTTTAGCTTTCTTACTATGTATATTACAAAATCTGGAAGCAAATGGTTCAAAACAATACTTCATTAAAAAGGATCTCAAGAAAGTGATTACTATAATCCAATGAAACACATTAAAGGCATCATTTATATCGATATCATAAATTGGTTTACCAGTGGTTTGATCAAACCCAATGACATTCTGTAATTTCAAGAATTTTGTAGTATACTGATGGATCAGACTGGAACTTTTAGTGAAAAAATGTAAGGAATATAAAAGAACTAATAAATTTCTTGATAAAGGAATCTGATTTCTTTCAATCAATGCTAAGAATGAATCATTGTATTTTTGATCTTCAATAGAAACAGTTGATTCTGGGTTCATACTTAGCACATCATTGGATTTTTTATTTGTCATCACTTGGAGTATATAAATTAAAACGAAAGGAAACGTGAACTTTTAGAAAGTAAAAGGGCAAATGGTGGCTCGAAGTTGAGTAAATAAATAAAACAACAATTGACGAGTTGATTTGTTTTCTTTGGAGGATTAAATGCTTTACAAGGAGAGAGAGAGAGAAAAAAAAAATAATCGTAGGGATGGAAAAACTTAAAAAAAAAAAAAAAAAGGTACTGTGTATAATACTAAAACAAGGTGAGAAGCAGTTGAAAAAAAAAAAAAAAAAATTTTGGTTGTCTGGTTTTGGGAATTAAAAAAAAAAAAAAATTAATCTTCTTAATATAAGTTTGCACCGCGACAAACGTACAAAACATCGCCTGGTGCATGTTAAATCAAATAGCCAAGATTCATACCATATTCAAATCTTGAAGTTATTTTAATTATACATATGTCATTGATGGTACGACTATTAGTTTTGCAACTTTGTTCAATGAACGTGGTGTTTAATAATAATTTTGATTGATTAAGTTGTATCAGAAGTCAATTAGAAACGCGGTAACATAAGAAATGGACGAAAAATCAACAAAAAAATTTTTTTTACTTCCTTTCTTCTATGAACGTGTTTTAATTATCTTCTTAACAACAACTGTAAAATTTCTTTAACTCTACAACCGACAAAAGATGATGGCGAAACGGCAGGAGATTCTCATTCAAACCAGAAAAGTTAATTAGTTAGAAGAGTAAAAATAAATTTTTCATTTATACTACGTGGCTTTTTTTTTTTTTTTTTTTTACTTCTGTATCGTTCTAATTATAAGAATGAGTCTATTTGATACCTGTACATCCGAGAAATGCCATTGATCATAACAACACACAAAGGATATTATGAGCTTTATTCATTTTACATTTCAATTGATGAAATTAGTTTGTTATACACTACGTGGCTTTCTGTTTAGTTAGCCTTGGTTTCTTTTTTTTTTTTATTTACTATTATTTTGTACCACTTTGCACGCCTTTGTAGACTTGCCTACATTATTGTTAAAGTTTGATATTGAGTTCTTTTGTCAGTACACTTTAAGTCTTTCATGGATTGATGCTAATGGTGTGTATTCTTGATAGAGAACTAATACTAAACCTGCAAGTCTATACCTCTTGGTTGCATGTATTGTCTTCCAAGTTCACATTCTATTTAATAGCATCACTTGTAATGCTTTTTTAACGCCTTGTTCATTGTATCTATTCCACAAAACATACATATTCATCATATCTTGTACAGCTTCAACAACTTCATCAAGATTGATATGTGAGTGTTCAAGGAAATTCATAAACTTATTGATTTTAATTGTATCTTCATCCAAAATGTCCAAATCAAAATTATTCAATTGATCAGCATTTGTTTGTTGTGCTTGATGTTGAGTGTCTCCTTGTGATTGCGATTGCTGCTGTTGTTGTAGTTGTCGTTGTTGATGTTGCTCTTGTTGTTCATTATTTGCAGTATCAACATCCATTTTATCGTCCAGTAGTTTTGAATTTGTTACCTTGGTCAAGTTCATAAGATCATCTATATTCATCTCTTTAGCACTATCTTCAGTTGACTCGCCTGTACTTGTAGTATTGTTATTAGTGCCACTTCCTGTACCTGTAGAATTACTGTTATTAGTGTTGTTATTGTTGCTTCCCTGTCTTAGATGAGATAAGTTCTTCTTTAACACTATAGTGATATAAATTGCCGCAACAGCTATAGTATGAGGAGGTAATAACAAATGAATATCCGTAATATAACTGTCATTGATTAAACTCCATGCATTTTGCAACTCTTCTTCAGTTAATTTGAATCCATAATGAGTATAGTTATTCTTCAAAAAATCTCTAATCTGAATCAACGATTTATACGGATGATGTAACAATAAATAACTATCCATTTCTTCGATCAAGTAGAACTCAAATTCAGCCAATTTCGTAACATCATGAGGAATATATTCTGGCCATATATTTCTTGCTTCTGAGATTATTAGCCTAATATGCTGTGGACACTCTTCAATCTTACATGCAACATATAAACAAGTCGTTATTAACAAATAGACATTCACTTCCTTGATTGAAACTCGAGTTAGAAATCTCGTAAGGTAAATTTCTGCAGTTGCGAGGGCTATCTGTCGGATATTTAATCTTCTTCCAAGTTTAATCAATAAATTATGTAGGTATATTCTCATATTGTAGTCATAAATTATGTTGGGATAATCTTTTATCAATCCATTCTGGATCATTTTCCTCTCTAGTAATAAAACTTTTCTTCTAGCTTCCAATAATAAAAATCGTGTAAGTTGCCATTGATTTCTTTGAGATGAATTCCAATAATCTGCAGACATGTTGAGTACTAAATAGTTTAATCCTGTCTGATTAAAAAAAAAAAAAAAATAGATGGTTGACTCTTTATGGGTGATCATGGTACTCATATTTTTTTTTTTCTTCAGGTTACAGTATTCGTCAGCAGATTTTAGTACGTTGTTTCTCACTTACTCCAACAAAATTTCCGACGGAAGCATTATCCGTCCTCACCCTGAAGTCTTTGTCTTCTACAGTCGATGTTTGTAAACGGGTATTTTTTTATTTTCATTATAATACTAGACTAGCTATACTTCTACAGTAAAATCTTTTTTCATCAATCCATCTAAAAGATTATCAAGATCAAGTATGAATATTTTCTTATGTGGATTATTTAAATCGTTGACAATTTCACCATTTGGATAATCTGATTTTAATTCTTTAATATTTGTAGATTCTGTCACTTTAATGAAGTTAACATTCTCCTTTAATTGATAATGTGAAGCTATTGTGACTGTACTATCGTCATTGGTCACTTTTGGAATTATTGCTGAACATGCAACCAGTATACTTGTGAACAAAACTGAAACTTTCATAGTTATGAATATGGTTATGATAAACAAAATAATAGCTCAAATAATCTTTAAGAAATAAAATAAATAAAAAAAAAAAAAAACCTGTCAAGGTTAGGGGGTAATAGATATATACTTATAGTTTGTTGTTTTAACATGACTTATGGATTTCAAAATCAGGTTTCCATATTGAGGAATTATAGTGCTTCAAATAAAGTTACTCCGCAATTAAAAAATAATAAAAAAAAATGGGACTAAAACAGAAAAGAAAAAAATGATCTATTAGTTTGTTTTACTTCCTCTTTTGAAACAATGGTGAAACCTTTGCCTTGTACCATGGTTCTTACATTTTGATATATCATGGTAATGTTTGAATAGATCCATCATCACCATGATTAAAGAGATAAATGATTTCTTCATTGATGGCCCTGGGTATTGATAACAGCAAGGGGACTGAAATTAGGCCGCAAATTCTCAAATGACACTTTAGTGTAACCTGGAATGACTCTGATTTATAAAAGCATATAAAACCACCTTGTGGTATGCTTATGTACAGGGATGTTGAAAAGAACCTGATTGAAACATGGAATGAAGAATCGTAAGAGGCACGTCGTCCTAACATCAGGGAGCGATGTTGGATTTCCAAGAATCAGTTTTACTTGTAATATTGGACATCTTATAACAATCCGTACAAGTAAATCTATCTGCAAGTACTAAAAACACATTATGAGATATTCAAGAACTTTTTTACTTATTGTTGATGTGCTCGTACTATGGTTTTGTTCAATATCGTCTGTATGACAGCAATTGATAGTTCATTTTCTGCAATTGTTTCTGTAAATGACCCCGTTGTGGAAATTTATGAAGGGCTGCGTTTAGCTATCCACTTCATTGTCAAATACTTAACTAATTTGGAAGTTATTCCCCCATTAGTACAAATAGGAATAAAGTTTCATTTGACAAAGTCTCCGCTTTTTTTTTTTTTTTTTTGTTATCTAGCCCCACGCAATTTATATTGCAACCAGTCTCCTCATCAAAGAAGAAATAGAAACGCACTAACATTTTTTTTTTTTTACTTATTTCCTAAACTAGAAATGGGCTGTCCCTTGCTTGTAATTCTATAACTTTGTAAATCTGATGGTATAAATTAATCCCCCTTTAACCCTTCTTCTCTTTCATATCTAAAAATATATTTGCTTGCAAATTTCATATTCCATTTTTGTTTTGTTTCATACTACTTAAATTACATATAACCATGGCGGAACCAAAGGGGCTTGAAGATAGATTTATTTTACATTGGTACGTACACGTAACACACTTCATACACTAGACCACATCAAGAACAATAATATTAACAATTATAACCAGGCTTGATGATTCTAGATCCCATAGAATTCTTTGGTTGTTAGAGATTCTTCAACTAGATTATGAAGTCAAGATATACTTGAGACATCCAGAGACTTGGCGTGGTCCATTGCAATTATTTGATGTCCATCAGCTAGGAAAAGCACCTGTTCTTGAGATTATTTTTGCAGATGGCAGACCACCAATTAAAATGGCAGAGCTGGGTTTCATCATCCAGTATTTGCTACGATTCTACGATGTAAACAATATATTGAATCCAATCAGTCAAGACCAACAACTAGAAGTGGATTATTTCTTACACTATGCCGAAGGTTCTTTGCAGCACATCCAAATGGCACTTTTGATTAATTCGGTGTCCAAGTATGTTGCTCCGTTTGGTACTAGAAAGATAGTAAATACCATTACCAAGGCAATCAATAACGGCTACTACAAACACGAGTGGTATTTGAATTTCCAGTATCTTGAGGATAGATTAACAGAAAATGGTACTGGATACTTTGTTGGAAACAAATTGACAGGAGCAGATGTGATTTTGAGTTTTCCGGTATACGAAAATGTGTTTGATAATCCCGATGGTGTTCGAGAGATCTGTGGTGAAAAGAGGGATTTGCGAAAAGTTTATCCGAATTTGGCTAAATGGAGTAGAATGATCAGGAACGATCCCACCTATAAAAAAGTGACACAAATGATGGACGAAGATGTGGAGGATTTGATAGCACTGGATCCACGGTTTGATTACGGAAAAGAATAATAAGATTTGCAATAATGACATTCACTTTTTATTTTATTCTATTTTAATTTTATGTATACCTCTTTTATTGAATATTGATTATTGATTATCGAGTACATTGGAGTGATGCATATGTAATAAACTTAATTATAATGCATCAAAATCGAACCATTTTTTTATTGTAGTAGAATGTGCCACAGTTTTTCTGATATTGTGATTCCCAAATCTTCTACAACGCACAAATATATTGCCGCTTTATTCATCACTAAAATCCTGCGGTTATCACTGCGCAAAACTTACTCCATTCGTTTGTTAATCGAATTTTTCAAGTTATCTCCGAAGGGAAATTGCAGCCACAACCTCTGACAATTGCGAGAAATAAAGTTGTGGCACCCCAATGAATAGCATTAATAAGCAACCATACAAAAGAGGAGAATGAGGGAATATATATAATGAGAGAATTATCTTTTAAATCAAAATTGCTATTTCATTATATTCAATAACCAAGACTCCTATCCAATAAATCATTTAGATCAATATGGCTCCAACTCTTGCTACTACTGGTGCTGGTACTTTTGAAGAACCAGCAGAACTCCAAGAAACTATTAAAAAATTAGCTGCCTTAAAACCAATTGGCTCTTCAAAACTTACCCGCGAAATCGTTATTGGATATGACAAGGAATGGGGTAATAAAGTGCCAGAAACTACCAAGCAAAGATTTGCCAAGTATGGAATTGATATTTCTAAAGGGTATCCATATACTCCAGAAAACTCCAAAATTCCAAAATTCATTGACGAGGCTTATGCTATCAGAAGTGAAGAATATCCATTTATCGAAAGAGGTAAAAATGCTGATCCAGAAAAAAGCTGTTGTTTGATGCCGCTGAAGACGTTATTCATTTAACTCCTTATATTGGTACTGAAATTGTTGGTTTGCAATTGCTGACTTGACTGACCAACAAAGGGATGAATTGGCTTTGTTAATTGCTGAAAGAGTTGTTGTTTTCTTTAAGGACCAAGACTTGTCTCCACAAAAACAACTTGATTTGGGTAAGTATTGGGGCCAAGTGGAAGTCCATGCACAAGCAACACGTCCTGGTCCTGATTTAGATGGTGTTACTGTAATTTGGCAAGAACATCAACGCGATCGTTTTGGAATACCACTCTCCTTTAAGAATAGTCAAGTGGGAAATTCAAGATGGCATTCCGATTTAGTTCATGAGTTCCAAACTGCAGGTATTACTCATTTACATTTGGATGCTATTCCAGGAATTGGTGGTGAAACTTTGTGGAGTTCAACCTATGGTGCATATGATAAATTATCCCCTGCTTTGCAAAAGTTCTTAGATGGCAAGACTGCTATCTATACCTCTGCTCACCAATACTTGGATAGAGAAAACCCATTGAAAGGTCCAAAGTATATTGAAAGAGAACATCCTATTGTTAGAACCCATCCTGCCACTGGTTGGAAATACTTATTTGTTAATCGTGGTATGACTAACAGAATTGTTGGCTTGTTACCTGCTGAATCCGATTTGATTTTAAATTATTTGTTTGATGTTATTGAAACCAACAGAGATATTCAAGTCAGATGGAGTTGGCAAAAGGAGTTGGGTAGTATCAAGAACAACAAGGATGAATCTGAACCACAGGTTTACCGTGGTGTTAGTGCCTTGTGGGATAACAGAATTGCTAACCATAGTGTTGTTCATACAAACGAGTCTATTGTTGGTAGACACGGTACCAGAGTTACTTCATTGGCTGATACCGGTTACTTTGATCCAAACTCTAAATCCCAAAGAGAAGCTTTGGGTTTGTCCTTGGATTAAACATGCAATTATACAGGTATATACGAGTGTGTTTAGTAATTGTTAAAATGAATGTACATGTACATCTATTTTAAATTAAATGTATGGTTCTATTTACACAGGCCACTAATTAATGCCTCAACATCAGCAACTTCTTTCTTACAACTGTGGGTCAAGTTGATTTTGTCATCGCTGAGATCTTGTCCCACCACCACGTTATCTTCTATACGTAAGCCAATGCCTCTGTATGACTTTGGTCCATCGAATGGAATGTAAAGACCTGGCTCAATGGTGACGACTTGATTCTTACGCAAACGTACATGATTCGACACAGAAGGAATGTCATGAAGATCCAATCCAAGATTGTGACCAATGTAATGGGGATAGTATTTTCTTGAAACCTCACTATTGGTAACACCTTTAAATTCTGGAAGATTGTTTAGTTCTTGTCTTAATGTATTAACTGAAATTTCATGAATGTCGTGTAAGGAGTATCCCAATGATGCATTACACAAATCAATACATTTCTTATTAGTTGCCAATACCACTTCGTAGATATCTCTTTGTGGAGTATTGAATCCTTGTTGATTGTTTGGCCAGGCACGGGAAATGTCCGCAGAATAACCACCTAATTTACCACCCGCGTCAATGAAAACCAAATCATCCTCCCATAATAGATCATCATTTCTAGTGTAATGCATGCACAATGCATTGGATCCATTCGCAATAACAGGAATATATGCTTGCTTTTCACAACCACCTTTCACAAACTCATATTCTAAATATCTTGCCAACACGTTTTCAGATGTAATTCGATCGTCAGTTGACACTTTAGCCATTGCCTTGTTGATTGCCAAACTGGAAATTTCACACGCTTGTTGAATAACAGCTACTTCTGCTGGTGATTTCACAAGTCTTAAATTGGCTATTATCGGTGACAATTTGTGAATATGCTTGTTTGATTTCAAAATGATTTCATTCACATTGTCATTTTCTGAGAAATTGAAAAATTGCTTGATTCCTTCGCCCTCTTTCAGATTATACTTCTTATCCCAATATATATGAGTGTTATCTTTGATCAATTGTTTCAAATACTGTGGTGCGTTCCTGATATCCTCGACCAAGTCAGCATTAAAGATATTATATGCTCCTTCTAAACCACTTTTAGGACCTTCCCATAACTCCTTTCTTGGGTTCTTTGGTGGTACCAACATATGCAATAACACATCATCTTCGCCATTATCTCCCTTTTTCTCAAGAACCATAATTGTATCTGGCTCTAACCAACCAGTGAGATAATACAAGTCTGTGTCTTGTTGAAAATCATAGAAAACACTTCCAGAACTAAATTTGACCGAGTTTCCTATTATTATAGCCAATGACTTGGCGGGAAGTTTTTCTGATAATTGCAATCGACGTTCAAAGTATTCTAATGCCGAAATTCCTGGTGTCAAGTCTCCAGGTTGGTTGATCAAGTGTGGTCTGGTTTCATAAGTGGGTTGTCCGGCGGTAAATGGCGTGTATAATCTTGGTCTACTAAAGAAGTATCGTTTTGGAAGAATAGTTAATATTCGTGATCTCATCTTGAACAATAGCTTACGCCTCAAGAATATTGGTGGTACTGTATCAAATTGGAATAGTCTAGACCAAGATATTGTCTAGAAAATCTCTCTTCGAAACAAAAAAAAAAAAATCAAAGAACAAAAAAAGAAAATAAAAAGAAAGGAGTCGCTCCCGTCGGACGGAGTAGGCGACAGATCGGCAGGCTAGCTCCACGAACTCGTTCAATGAGAAAGAAAAGAAAAATAAATACAAAAAAAAAAAAAAAATCAGAACAATGAAGCTTGAGTATGAACTTGTAATGGAAATATATTTTAGTTCAATGAAAGAATGGCATCAGTAGTGTATTTGAATCATAAAGGTTACTGTCTCCCAGATGAACCAATTGAACAGGACCCAGTTAAAGAAAACCAAGTAACAAATGGTTTACAAGAATTGCCGTGGGATCTACATTTACCTGAAGAAAAAGATGGAGATGAATCAGATGGAGAAAGTAAAGGAAAAACAAGATCACCTACGCCGTCTTCACCTCCAAAGAAACTTAGTAAACTGGAAAAGAGAGAGGCTAGGCAAGCGAAGAAAGTAAATGCTTCCAGAAGGAGGAAATTAAAAAGAGACCAAGAACTAGCATCAAATGGGGTTGATTCTAAAATACCTGAATTCAAACCTTTTTTGGCCAAACGCGAATTACGGAGCTTATTTAATCATATAGTGGAAGAAAAATGTGAATCTGGGAAAGCTGATTGCAAAATCTTACAGTATCACTCAATTGCATTATATAAATCTGATTTGGAATACATCTTACCAGGGAATGGCTCAATGATAACAATATTTCATTAATTTATGAATTTATCATGCAAATGTTTATTAAATCCGGTAGAACATTCTCCAACCAAATTCAACTATTGTTTCCTTCTGTTATCCAATTATTGACCCATTTTCCTGATGATGTTGAAGCATTGTTACCAGTCGATGACTTGAAAAAGCTGAAGTTGATTTTTTTACCACTTAACTTTATTGATGATGAAGATTATGATCTTGAGGATGCCAACAATGGAGATCACTGGGCACTTGGAGTGTTGTGTTTGATGAATAATACATTGTATGTCTATGATTCTATGCAAATTGATGATGACGATGCAACCGATGCCCAATTGAAAAACTTGGCCAAAAAATTACAAAGTTGCAAATCTTTTATACATGGAAAGATTAAAATACAGATTCTAAATTGTGACCAGCAACAAAATTTTGACGATTGTGGTGTTTATGTTATTATGATTACTTGTTATTTAATAAGCCAACTATTGTTTCAGGATGAAATGAGCTTAGATATAAGCAATGTTAAGTTTAATCCTTTAGACGCACGATTGTATATTATGAAACTAGTATCTAGACTAATTAAAGTATAGACGCTACAATACCCCCTGTAACAACTAACTGTAGAATTTTTCTAAAAGCAACTCCGTCATTTTGTTAGAAAGTGTCACCGCTTTAACTTCATTTTGCAAATCAGCAATATTTTCTTTTAAAGTGGCTATTTCTTCGGCTGAATCTGTCACTGGCTGGTTCATGAACACATCTCTGTCAGCATCATAAGTAATTCCATATCTTCCTAAGTCTAGAGCAACAATCACACCAATAAATGTACTGTTCAAATTGTATGTGTCGATTTGATTGTCGTTATCGTCATAACCTAATAGTTGGAACATTTTTGCCTTGGAAATTTGGGTGGAACTTGTTAAAATCAAAAAGAAATTTTTCAAATCTATAATCAACTTCATATAATCGATAAACGATGGACCATAACTTCCATCTGTATTTCTACTGGAAACAGGTAAATTATATTCCAAGTTTGCTAAAAATTCTTTCACAAAAACTTGGTCTTGCAAATATGATTTGACTCGGCTGAAATTAGACTTCGACAATGGAATCATGATTTGGGTATAAAACTTGTATTCAAAACTATCGGGGTCTTCACTCATTAAATCAACCAACATATCTTCTTTGTCTGTACCCAATAAAGTCAACGAATTGAATGATTTCAAAAATATTGATGCCATTCCAAACATAACTAACAAATTTGTTCTGAAAATGGCAAGATTATCTGTGAGAATATCCATGGGCAATTTTTGGATCAAGAAATACTCCGTGAACTCATCATAAAATTCGACAAGCTTGAATTGCTTAAACAACAATGTCAAATGCAAAAACTTTATTGCCCAATAATAAAGTGTTTCCTTATCAAAAGAAGAAAATAGTGCTTCATTTTTTTGATGATAAGTTGTAGTTTTAGCATAAATTTGATTCAATGGTTTAAATGAGTTGCTTGTGATTGCAACTTTGCTAAATTTTCTTGAAGTAACACCAGAAGATAACCTACCGGAATCATGGTCTTCGTTTGGGAACCAAATCAAAGAATATTTGTTTAAAACATATTGGTAAAACAAGAACTCTGTGTACCTATTGTTTGTAAACTCTTCCTTTGTCTTCGGCTGAGTTGAGAAATCCACAACTGATAAGTAGTTATTTAAAAGAACTATTCCTTCTTCATATTTGCCCTCCACGATCGTTATGATAATTGCTCTCCTAACTTTACCAAATAATTCAGCGGAGCTATCAGGAGATAATGCTTCCATTGCTTGATCAAGTATTTGTTTCATGTCATGCTCAAGTTGTAAAAGGAAAGATTCATTCAATGAACGAGTAGTTGAAACCCATTCACTACTGTAATCTTCTGTGGATATTCCTTGATTGGATAAATATTGTAACAACTTTTCAGTTATTGGATGTATAACTTCATAACGTTTCATGAGTTCTAGACTCTGGGTAGCGGTATCTACTACAACCTGTTGCAAATCATCAGGCATTTTCAAGGATGTGCATTTGTTAAAGGAATATGCTAATTTATTAATTGCCAAATATTCAACATCGAAGGAATTTGTCATGACAGATTGTATGATGAATAATGGATGTGTAATCTACTGGAGTTGTCTGTTCGTATGTTGATTTAATTTTCGTGTGGGCAATTTTTTCTTTAACGCTCACCCTTCTTCCTTACTGTATTCTACAAGTATCAGAATAACACACTTGACCCAGTATTGGAACAAATACATTCAATATTATACAGAACTATTAACTGTATTAACCCCTTAACCTTTAATCCCACTTCAAGATCATCAACATTTAATTCGTACTTCAAGATCATTAAACTCTATAAATATCTTTGTAGCATTTTTCCATTACAAAATTGTCAGACTTGTCAGGTATGACGAAATGATATCATATAACACTTGTGCTACAGCCCACGTAAATGGTATCCACGTACTCATGGTCAATGAACCTGCTTGATATATGGCAGCAATCAATATTCCAATGATAGCACCCCCAATGAACCCCTTGAGTAATCCTGCAAACACATATAAAATAACAATAAAGAAACACGTTGCCAACCCACTGGGTCCAAACTCCAAATTATGTCTAAACTTATTCATAAAACTACTAGTTGCTGCCATAAGTCCCACTATTCCATATAAAGCTCCAGATAATAGCAACGACCAGAAAACAGTAAATCTCCAAACATCCCAGGAATAATATAGAAATGAGTTCGCATATGATGTTCGATCCGGACCAAGAGGCCAAAACAATGAAGGAAATTTTGGTACTACATATCCTATTGGAACATTGGTAGAACTAATAAATATAGCCATGGTGTATAGTAATATTAATATTAAAATGATGAATGGATGAAAGTAATTATTGTCATTGTAAAGTATTGTTTTACTTTGTCGCAACAAGATAAATATGTACCTCCGAGACATTTCTGTTCAGAATTGTCGCATACCTCGCATTTTTTTCAACAAGTTTGTCTACTCAAGAGAGAGAAAAGAGAGAGAAGAAAAAAAAAAAAACAGGTCCAATATTTCTATTGCCACCTTCAATCAACAAAACTATTGAACTACCATACAAAACAATTCAATTGAATACGCAAAGTATATCAAAGAGTTATTTATTATAAGAGTTTGGGATTCAATTGAGTTTTTTTATTGTTTTTATTTGCACTCACTTATCATCATAGTATAAACAATGTCAAGAAGATACGATTCTAGAACGACTATTTTTTCACCAGAAGGTAGATTGTACCAAGTTGAATATGCACAAGAAGCTATATCTAATGCTGGTACAGCCATAGGGATATTATCTTCAGAAGGTGTAGTATTGGCATGTGAAAAGAAAGTGACTTCTAAATTATTGGATGATGATGGATCTGCTGAAAAGTTGTACATCTTAAATGACCAAATGATCTGTGCTGTTGCTGGTATGACTGCAGATGCGTCGATTCTTGTAAACAGTGCTAGAGTTAGAGCCCAACAATATTTGAAAACATATAATGAAGAAATCCCTTGTGAGATGTTGATCAATAGTGTGTGTGATATCAAACAAGGTTATACCCAACATGGTGGTTTGAGACCATTCGGTGTCAGTTTCCTTTACGCTGGTTATGATGACAGATATCAATTTCAATTATTTACTTCTAATCCTTCTGGTAATTACAGTGGTTGGAAAGCCACCAGTATTGGTGCCAACAATTCTGCTGCCCAAACCTTATTGAAAAAAGATTACAAAGATGAAATGACATTGAAAGATGCATGTGAGCTTGCAATTAAGGTATTATCTAAAACTATGGATGCTTCTAATATAAATAGTGAAAAATTGGAATTTGCTACTTTGAGTTTAGACAAAAACGGAAAAGTTTTACATAAAATTTGGAATGATAAGGATATTGATGTTCTAATTAAAGCATCTGGTGTGTTAAACGAAAAGAATACTGACGATGAGTAGATATTCTAGTTGATCTTTAGATAGATATATAGCACCCGTTTACAGTTTTATAAATGCTAAATATGTAATGTAAACCAAATGTTTCGAGTCACGTGATATAAATCTCGGAGATAGGTAATATATTTTTTTTTTTTATTAAACAAAATAGCAAATAATTTTCTCACTTTACTCATTAAAGTTGCTGTTTCTCTCTCTTACCCATCATTAATTGATTTCTTCCTCTAATTGTTGTTTGTTCATTAAAAACCAGATCTTCAATTGATTACCAATGGATTTGATTTCGTTAGGTTTGAGACCTAGAAGATCGAAAAAGATCTTGCGTTTAATCAACAACAATAGAATTTCCCTTACCATAAATAATGAATTTGAGAAACTCAATACTTTTACAAGATCATTTCTTGCTGATCAACTAGCAGCTGAAGAACAATTGAAAGGAAAGATTGATGATAAACTATTTGAAGCATTTCAAGAGTTGTACTATTTATTTGATTGTGAGAACTTTAAGTTTGAAAAGGTAAGCAATATAAGTTTGACAAAGTTGAAGGACATTTATAAAAGAGTTGACCAACTTGGTACAATCATTACCAACGATGATAATATGTCTAAAACAATATTGGATATAATACAACGATACATAGTCTTAACTACAGCCTTGAAAAATTCAGATAGTTTGATTTACAAGACATTAGTGTTGAAAAGCCAATTTGTTTATTGGGAATCTGTGAATAATTCTACATTGAATAAATTAATATACTTTGTCCAGACAACCCCATTTAGATTATACGATTTTAGCCTCGAAATATTTACCAAGACCAAAAAGCTTTTGGAAGATAATGTGTACCAGGTTTCAAATCAGTCTGCTGGCACTGAAGAAGACAATTATTATTATTATTCATGGAGGATTTTCAAGAATATTTCTCGTGCTTTATATAGCACATTTTCAAAGGCATTGCACCAAGATATTCCATCTATTAGTTTCTTAAGAACGGAGAAAAATCCTGTACATTGGTATCTTAATGCCATCAAGTTTGTTATTAAATTCCCTGTTAATATTGTAACCAAGGATATCCATGCAAAATTAAGACTGATCAAACAAGAAATTAAGCATAATATTGGCGATATTGATATTTTGATAAAAAGAAATCCAGATAATTATTTGCCATCCTTGATTGACATTTTGGATATTGACAAAAGTAGCTCAAGTCAAGTTTTACAAGCTATTGATAATACAATCAAATTTGATCAAAGATCGTACTCTGTTACAGCCGAGCCTTCATTTATAGTCAGATATTGGGTTTTTATTGCGCTTATTATTTTCTACGGACCATCACAAAGTAAGAAGATGTACAACAATAGAGACGAAATTGTTCGTTGGATTAAGTACAATGGTATTGAACCAGTGATCGGATTCTTTAAAAACTGGGTAGTTAAACCGATATATGAGATGTTGGATATCTTAAGAAGTGATAGTGATATTACCATAACGACAAAGGACTCGTTGAAGTCAGATGTTGGATCATTGGAAAACATGGTTTATGAATTTGCCAAGGATAATCATATTGATACTACTCCTGTGCAGGTTAGTCAAGATGTTAAGAATGGCAATTTGAATATTATTATGTCTAGATATGAAGATGAAATCAAATCACCTATTAAATACTTGATATCAGGGTCTTTATTGCGTTTAATTTTGATTCAGATCCAGAAGGGTAAGGTTGACGGAGCAGTTGCTATTAATGGCATTGACAAATTATTGAAATCACAACAATTGGTGTTTGGAATTGTTTCTATTAGTCCATCCATTTTTATTTTGTACCAATTATATCAGTACTTGACTGCAGACAAACCAATCGTGTTGAATGGTAAACAATTGAATATTCTATGTTTAAAATGCTTGAACAACATAGAAAACTTGTTGATTTTATTAGAATCTGAGCAACATTCAGATTATGAGGGGGAATTGTTGATTGAAATTATTAACCTTTTGGTTTGTTCCAGTGCTCTTATTCCACTGGAATTGAAAGATGATTGGGTCAAGGATTTGAATTCCTTGAATGACAGTCAATTTAATATCAGCACTAAGTTAGAGTTGGTTCGAAAAATATGGAACATGTATGGACCATATTTTAGATAGATATTTTATTTATTCTAAATATACAAATACGTCGTGATCAAATAATGGTGATACAACTGTGACGGACCTGTTGTTGATCAATATTGTTTTCAGACTCAAGCAAGAGAGCAATTGTTCGAATTAAATTAGAATCTTCCTCTACACAGCTTGAAAAAAGGAATTATGCTGGGTGAAGAGAATAATTTATTGTTAACTATAAAAATTTAACACAAGTATTGTGCATCACTATCAACAGTGTTTTATTGAAATAGATAATGATGATGATTAGATTCCCGTATTTCAGATAGTTTAGTTGGTGCACTACCACGCGACATATTTTCTATGAGGAAGACTCTAAGGTACAGACTCCCAACAAGAACAGTAGATACCAGAACAAAGAAATGAGAAAAAAAAAAAAAATAAAAATAAAAATAAAAATAAAAATAAAAAACTCGAACTTTGGTATAAATTACGAATATCTTCTTCATTTGGCACATAATATATTGGCAAGAATTTACAATCATGAACCTTATGGATATATTATCTAAGGACCCACCGTCCTCTTTATATGGTCCAGAAATTGATCAACAAACTGACTCGAATAATAATACTAGTAATAACTCGCACAATATTGTTGATGGAATTTCCAGTGAAAATGTGATTGTTGATGATTACACTCCAAACGAAACTACCACCACGAAAAACAAAATAATTTATTTACCAACAACATTAACGGAATTACAGGAATCATTGATTGAATTAGTGTTACATTTATTTAGTTCGGAGCTACTTAATGAAGTACGATCCAAGAAATTGAAAACAACTATTGATAATTTACTCGAATCCTCCAACGTTATCAATGAGAGCAACAATAACATGAACAATATTTCCAAAGAAGATAAGATTTCATTATGCTTTGAACAATTAGCTATTATTGAAAATCATCCATCGCTAATTATCGACCATTTTATCCCCAAGAAAATTTTACTACTGGAAACAATAGAACGTCAGCTCAATATGAGTGGGAAAGTGCAACTTTTCAACAGGATAGTTGATAGTTTGATTAAAGAACATAAACCTGAAGGCTACAGAATGATTGTAGTTTCTAATAATGTCAAAGAATTGGAACTTTTGGAAGGAGTCATTCTTGGGAAAACCTTATATTATACGAATTCAAGTAGTGTTAAGTTGTATGAGGATAAAAACCCAATTCCTGATTTAAATGACCCTTCAAGCTATAAAGTATTTATAAATTTAATAACATCCCAGCAGTTGTATAATAATTACGTATCAGCAACTAGTGGCACAGGGGCGAACAATGGTGAAAGTGAGAAAGATGACAGTTACGATTTTATACTTTCATTTGATTCAAATTTGAATATCGATGTTCCAAGTATTGAATTGCTTCGATCTAAAAATGATGCACCTTGTCATATTTTAATCCCAGTTCCTGTTTTTTCTTTGCAACAAATTATATCACAACATTTTCAGGAACCCCAAGTTCTGAATTTCACGGATTTTAACAATACTAATAATCCCTTACATAAATGGAAAGTCAAATGTATTAATACACTAGCAGTCAACTTGTTTAATTTGAAAGATTTATCAAAAGATTTTTTTGTGGAAACTTATGGTTCTAATATGAATAAATTCTTAGAGCTACTTAAAGAAGATCCTGAAAAATTATCTGACTCCTTAACCAAATATAATGAACAATTGGCATTACTGTTTTCTGATGATCGATTAATCAAGAAATTGAATTCATTTTATTCACTTGGAGGTAATGGTGGATTTGATCAAATTGATGTTGCTGATTATCATATATTCAAATCACGGTTAGCCGAATCCCTGCATGCTAAACTATCTAATTTAGATAAGCTGTCATCAGATATAGAGCTAGCATTACGTGAAAAACGTAAATATGAAACTTCAAGACAAGGACATTATGATGATGATGAAGAATTAATTGCGCAGAACTACAGAAAACTACAAAAGTTGACTGAAGAGGCTAGTTTGTCGGAACGTAAATTGGGACGCATAGATAATGATTTAACTAAAAAACAAGAAAAATCATCAGAAATTGATGATAGATTGGAAAAATTACAAGATATTGTTTCTAGAGAAATCACCGAAGAAGAACTAACGTTTCAAAATAAGGCCTTGGCTGATTTAAAGGAAGAACTAGATAAAATGCAACAAGAACATGATAAAATTTACGAAGAATCCGAATCAACTAGAGAAAAGTATCAAACAAGTTCCAATGAGGCATTGCAATTATCACAAAAGTTGGGTACTTTGAAACAACAAAATGAAAAATTAGAAAACAAGATATCCGGCCCTGGATTAAACCAATTACCTGAATTAATTAAAAAGGATACATTGATAGGTTATGAAACAAAATTAAACAGACTTAAAAAAGAAAACCAATTTATTCAAGTGTTCTTCCAAACTAGAATTGATAAGTTATATCAAGAAAGACAACAATTGGTGGATAATTCAGGATCTAGTAGTAGACCAAGTAATCGTATCAGTAGGGCATCCACTCCATTGTAAATAGCAATAACGTAAATTAAAAAAAAAAAAGAAAAATAATGTATAATCGTATCAGTATATAAGAGGTTAATACAGTACGTAATTAATTACTGTATCCTTTTCTTTTTTTTTGTCTTCTGATATTTGGTCATTTACGAGAAGTCCCATTCGTGAGGGGAGAAACTGTCAATGATTTGACTCCTTTATACTAATTGGGTTTATCTATAAATCCCATAGAAGGTCCATGATCACGATTGTGGTATCAGGTTACCTAGAGCTGACTAATGTTTAACGGTTACGAAACTTATCCGAAATAAAGTTGACAAAAAAAATTCACTCAAATACCGTACTGAATTATCCGAATATCCCAGGATCTATTGAAACAAAAAAAAACCAATAAACACTATGAAAAAAAAAAAAAAAAAAGGTAAGGGGACAAAATCGGCAACAACGAAAAAAAAAAAAAAACTAAAAAAAGAATCAGGTTACACATTGCTTTCAAGTTGACTTTTTTCTTTCTCTGATTTCCTTATTTCAAGTCATATTCATTCATTTAATTGCCGTTAATCATGGTTGATTTGAAGTCGTTTGGGAGCGGTAGTGATTTGGATCATGTACAACTGTTAATTCTACAGTGGTATTTGGATCTCAAACTTTGGTTTTTCTCCACATATTACATCGAGACATACACGAACACTGAAAATTTTGAAACCATAGCTTGGGGACTGATTAGATTACTTAGAGATATTTTCGTTGCTTATTTTGTTTATACTCAATTGGTTAAACTTTATAGAAGTATTAGAGGGTATGGGGTTGTTGATTGTATTAGATATGTCTTCAATAGAGTCAGTTCGTCAATTTCATCCAAGATCATGTCATTGCCACCAATCAAAAATAAAATTGATAAGGAATTACAATCAACAATTGTTAAAATGGAACAAGAAATCATGAAGAATGATGATGAGTTGTTGCAATTTCCTAATTTACCAGAGAATGGAATTTCTCCCAACGATGTATCACACGAATTGGATAAGTTGAAGACTTTGACACATTCAGATTGGATTAATGGTAGAGTAAGTGGAGCTGTCTATCATGGAGGTGATGATTTGTTAAAATTACAAGTCGAAGCATATGACAAGTACTCCGTTGCTAATCAATTACACCCAGATGTTTTTCCTGGTGTTCGTAAAATGGAAGCTGAAGTTGTCCATATGGTTTTAGATATTTTTAATGCCCCCGAGACAGGTTGTGGATCAACAGCTTCAGGAGGTACTGAATCATTGTTGTTGACTGGATTAGCTGCTAGAGAATATGGAAGAAAATACCGAGGTATCACTGAACCAGAAGTCATTGCACCGGTTACAATTCATGCGGGGATTGAAAAAGCTTGTTTTTATTTTGGTATGAAATTACATAAGGTTGATTTAGATCCAGTTACTTATCAAGTGGATGTTAAGAAGGTCGAAAGACTCATTAACAGCAACACAGTATTATTGTGTGGATCAGCACCAAATTATCCTCATGGTATAATTGATGATATCGAAGCATTATCTAAATTAGCAGTCAAGTATAATATTCCATTACACGTTGATGCTTGTTTAGGATCATTTATTGTTTCGTTTTTGGAAAAATCAAAAGTTCACAAAGATAGAAAATTACCATTGTTTGATTTTAAATTACCTGGTGTTACATCAATTTCATGTGACACTCACAAATATGGGTTTGCTCCAAAGGGTTCATCAGTAATTATGTATAGAGATCCAAAATTACGTGAATGTCAATACTACATTTCAAGTGATTGGACGGGTGGAATGTATGGTTCTCCAACTTTAGCCGGATCAAGGCCAGGAGCATTGGTTGTTGGATGTTGGGCTACTTTGATAAGTATTGGAAAAGAAGGATATTCCAAACTTTGTTATGATATTGTGCTGTCGGCTATGAAACTTAGACATGTTATAGAAGAAAATCTGATTTTATCCAAATACTTAGAAATTATTGGAGATCCAATTGGATCAGTAATTGCATTCAAAATACGTTCAGATCAAGAAGATTATTTGAGTATTTATGAAATAAGTGATTTATTGAATAAAAATGGATGGCATTTTGCTACTTTGCAAAACCCACCAGCATTACATTTTGCCATTACTAGATTAACTGTGCCAGTAATTGATGAATTAATTGATGATTTAATTGAATGTACTAAAGAAGCAGTAAGAATTTCTGATGAACATAAGAATGGTAATACTAAAAAGAAACAAAGCGATACTGCGGCTTTGTATGGTATTGCAGGTAGTGTTCATACTGCTGGATTAGCTGATAGATTAATTGCTGCATTCTTAGATACTTTATACAAAATTTAGATTCAAGTATATGTATATTGATTGTGAAAAATTGAGTTTCAATTGGTTGATATGTCATTATAATCAGTCATGGTTGCATCGTAGTGAACTGATAAAGTAATTTTGGTGTATCTCTCTCACACTATCAAACAGAAAGAACAAAAAAAAAATTAAAATAAAAATATGAAATGACAGATAAATGCATAGATAAGATCTTCGATTTTTTTAATTCCATTGACTTATTCTTGATCATTACAACAAACCATAAGATCATTATCTATTGATATTTTTTCTACATTTAAAAAGTTTTTACTATCATACATTACTGTATTTTCCTTTTTTTTTTTTGCCTATCCAATTTATCATGACGACGTGTTCTTCTAATGTATCTTTCATATCAAGTACTTTTAGTACGATATCAATAATAAGTTGGATATTTGCCCAATTACCACAAATTTTTAAAAATTACACAAATAAATCATCAGAAGGTATATCACCGATTTTTCTAATGTTATGGTTTATGGGAGATTTTTTAAGTTTTACTAGTTGTATTATAAATATTAATACTGTATTGAAATTTCAATTATATATAAGTGTTTTTTTTCTTTGTAATGATATTATTTTATGTTTTCAATATTATCATTACAATTATGTTTATCCAAGATATACCTATGTTCAAATGAATCAACAACCAAATGACGATAACAATGAAAATGAAAATGAAAATGACAATAAAGATCTCCTGAAATCACCTATTAATAGTGAAGATGTTTCAATACATCAAGATCATGATATTCATTGGATAAGTCATGCACAAAATATGGGTCAAACTATAAGTGAAGATTATCTAACTTCAGATCCAAGTAGTTATGATTCAACCAATGAAGATGGAGGTAGAAATAGGGTATTTAATGGAAATGGTATTGTTAAAAAATCTATGGTTGGTACTTTGATGCAAGCAGGTAGGACTGTTGCCTTACCATTATCTAATACAATAATTATATCCAATTCAGATACTAATGATTCATTGGGATTATATTTAGCTTGGAGTGGTGCTATTGTTTATTGTTTATCAAGATGTCCACAAGTTTATAAAAATTATCGACGAAAATCAGTTGAAGGTATTTCACCATTATTATTTGGTGCTGCATTATTAGGTAATCTTACATATACATTATCAATTTTACTGAGTTGTGAATTTTATCAAGGTGGAGAAATAAGACATAATTTTATCATTAAAGAATTACCTTATATTTTAGGAAGTTCAGGTACAATTGTATTTGATATGACTTATTTTATTCAAAAGTATATGTATAATACCAACATTAGATCAGAAAGACGTGCAAATACCATGGCTATGGAGAGTTGGGATGATATTGAAACTCGTCATTCAAATAGATCATAATAAATAATAATATATGTAATAGATATCAAATAAAGTTGAATATTTACAGTATGTTTGGTGGTACATGTAGTTGCCAAAAAAACATTTACACAGTAATTTCTAATGTACCATAACACACGACTCACCCTAAAACTAAAACAAAAGAAAAAAAAAGAAAACAAAAAAAAAAAATCGCTCCACTAAGAAACGGAAAAAATATAAGCAACTAAATTTCGTCGCAACTTTCCCATTTTTTATTTTTTTTTTTCCTTTCATACCCCGAATCATCATCATTATACTAATAAATCCCCATTCAAAATGGTTGTTAACATAGCAGTTTCAACAGAATCTAGAAGAACCGTATTAAGAAAACTAGGTATATTTGGTAGTATAGCCATTGGATTATTCATCATAGGTAAGAAACATATTGCATATCAAAAACAAAATCGTCATGATTTAGAATCTGATTCAAGTGTAAAACATGAAATTAATCAACAAGAAGAAGAATTTGGTTATGTTACTAAAAGAAGAGGATTTCCTTTAACTAATCCAAATTTAGATTATTCATCTCCTGATAGACAATCAAAATATGTTGGAAGTGGTGATGCATTTAGTTCAAGAAGACATGGTGATCGATTATCTTTATATCAAGTATTTAAAGCAAAATGGCTTTCTGATGAAGTTGAAGAAAGTAAATATTATACCCCAAGTAGAGAAGATAAACTTGATAAATAAGATTTTACACATGTGTATTATAAATGAACAGAGAAGTATCAGATGTATGTAATGTATGTAAATAGCCAATATTATAATAGTACAGATTTTGTTGTATTGTAATTTTTTTTTTTTTGGAATTTTATTTTTTTGTGTAAATTAAATCTATTCATTGATTAAATCATTAAATGCAATCTCATAAATGAGATTTGATTTTAAAAATTTATCAAGACACCAACCACATAAGAAATTATCTTGAAGTTCTTGTAAAATCATGATAATATTGGATTTTACTTGATCATCTTGATGAAACAAATTCAATAATAATAATTCAATACCTTTGTTTTTATCAAATATTGTAAGATTACCTCCATGAGCTGATGAGGATTGTAAACTTGTGGATGAATTTGGTGGAATCAAATAAGTAATTAATAAGAATATTTCTAAAGATTTCCCACTAATTAAATATTTCAAAATATTGAACCAAATTTCTCTCTCATTGATTTTATTACTGGTAGTTATAGAACTTACACTTTGTAAATGATAATGTAAATCAATCATTAAATTAAGTTCATTAGCAAGATTAGGCAATAACAAATTGTAAACTAATTTCTCATTATACAACAAATCTTGGAATTTCTTAGAAATCAATTGATAACATGATATTTCCAACAATTTATTAGTATCACTAGCCCAATAATACCCAATTCCATCTAACAATAAAATAAGATCTCGATTATCTGGAGCAAGATTATTATTAAAGTTTTTAGAACTCAACAAAATTCGTATAATTTCATTGATATGTCTTCGGAATATTAATTGAATTGTGGTTAAATCATCATTATAATTGAATATTGATAATTGTAAATTGGATAAAAATTTTGCATCTTCAGCAATAATGGAATTTTTAAATTCAACTGTATTTATTGGTAATTGAGAACTTAAAATAAATTCATTTGTATCCAAATCATACATTAAATCCCATAATTTATCATTCTGTTTAAAAAAAGGGTTTATTGTACCAGCAATAAACGAATCACATTCTTCTAACAAATCAATCTTAGAAACATCAATCATGGGGAAAACATTATAATTTGTCAATATTCCACTTAATATACCTCCACCAGTAATTATTTTTAATACCAATAAAATATGATCAATAATATATCCTGATGAGTTTTCATAACTTAAAAATATGATTTTTTTACCAGTAAGTATAGCATTAATCAAAATGATAATTGGAGGAGTTTGTAATCCATATATGGTCAATTCATTATTTAGTACATTTGATGTCAATTTAGCTTGTAAGATATTGATCAAATTGGGTTTAAAATTCAAATCAGTTGGATTTAAGTAATCACCAATGGTATCAGGTAAATCCAATAATGGAATTTTAATAGGAATATTCATCTTATTAAATGTTATCACCGAATTAAAACTTAAATCTTTTCTTATAAACAAATCATCATTTGGAATATTATCTTTATTAATCCCCAATAATCTGTTCCTAAATATTTCATCATAATAAATCTTATCATTTATAGGTAAATCCAAAATTGAAGTAATTAACAATTTCTTAACAATTGATACAGAAGATTCATCACCATTAGATAGTTTAAAATTTTTATTATTTATGGCACGAAACAATTCTTTTAGATATTGGATATTGTTATCATTAAAGTATAAATCCAAACATATCAACAATAAAGGTTTGAAATTCTTAAAATATGGTAATTTAGTAATGATTGATATTGATTTGATTATAGAACCACGTTTAAAGTCATCATTTTTTTGATTAATCACAATTGTATATAAATAATATGGATCTTCTTCACAACAACTTTTATCATAAAGATACTGAAAATCACCATTATTAGTATTTCTATGTAATAAGAATAAAGTATAATCTTCTGAACGTTTATGAATTTGATCAGGTAGCATCAATTCCGGTAAGAAATATAGGTTTTCAAGTCCTGGTAAATTGCTTGGATATTGATGAACCAAAGTTGGTCCTTTATCAATGTGGAACTCGGCCGTTACTATGTATTCAATGTTATTATTCATTTGAGGAATAGTTTCACGAGATATTGAGTGTTTAGCCGTGGGTTGTCAAACAAACCAAAAAAAAAAATTCTTCTTTATGTTGTCAAATAAATATATAAAAAAAAAAAATAAAAACTTTCTTTGTGTGTGTGTGTGTAGTGTGTAGTGTACAATTGATGTTTTTTTTTTTTCTTCTTCTCGGTTTTATTTTTCAAGGGACTTCAGAATTGTAAATATTAATTGTAAGAATTTTTTTTTTTTTCTTAATTAATTAATTTATTTATTTATTTACAATATTTTATTATTACAGTCAGGGGACAACTGTGTCCGTCAAATAAAAAAAAGCAAAACAAGAATTTACTGCGAACAGTTTTCTCTCTCGCTGAAGTAAACAAAAAAAATCTTTTTCGGAATTTGGGCCTTCTTGACTCGCCTTTCATTAGTTCCCGCCATTTTTTTACCACGAACAATTTTTAAATATATTAAATGAAAGTAGGTTATTCCTAAAGCTCTTCAATGGAAATAATAATACACATGGTGTTAATTGTTTATTAATCTAAGAGCTTTAGACGTATCATAGTGATAGGGACAGTAATCCTTTTTATATATTATTTGCGACAAGAGTAGAATATACGTAATAGTTTAGAGTACAACCTTCTCGGTCTGTTGGTTATTCAGGATTGAAATCAGTCGATTCAAATTGTTAAAATATAGAGAATTGGTGCACGCACTACTAAGATGTTTTGTTTACATTTAAATTTTTCTCAATACACGACCTTTGTTTATTTGAGTATTTATGACAAGACTTTGTGCGAAATTCTTGTTTTGCTTTTTTTTTTTTGACGGACACAGTTGTCCCCTGACTGTAATCATTTCCTTGCTTTTAATTGATTACTTCAAATGGAATGTTAAGGAAAACAATCTAAAAGTCCTGCATTTCGTTAACAGTGCAAGTCGCGTAAAAAAATTTTTTTGTTTCAAAAACCGCGTACCACCACCCCAACATTATTTGTACAGTTCATTCTAGCCTTTGAAAATAAGGTCCCAAAAATTTTATACTTTCTGTTTTTTTAACTCATTAAGGAAGAAAACCCTTCCTCTCCCTTCCTCTCTTCCCCCTGCCCCTCACATCATTTACACGACTAGTTGAAAACCAACAAAATTTAGACGTACAACATCAAATTATACTTTATGGGAAAATAAGTGTACTTCAACAAAATCAAAAAATTTGAAAAATTATTATTAATCGTTACTTTTTTCTTTTAAACATATTCATTTTTTTTTTTAAATAATACAACAAAATAATAAAACTACTTATAGTCAAACGGAAAATAAAGAGGAATTACATATGAAATGTTTAGTTATCAAAGTAATCAGCCATTTCTTGGTCCAATTCTTCAACAGTCTTCTTCTTTTGCTTTGGCTTTGGTTTTGGTTTGTTTTGTTTTTTAGCAGCAGGTCCAGCCTTCTTTTTGTTAAGAGCAGCTTTAGCAGCAGCAACTTTTCTAGCACCGGCATTCTTTGGTGCAGTAGGAGCATTTGGAGAAATTCTGGCAGCTAATGGTTTTTTACTGGTGTCAATAACCAATTCCAATTTTAATTTAGCAGCACCTCCATCAATTGATGCATTGTTGTATTTTTCAACAGCAGAGGTTGCAAACTTACTAGATTTGAAAATAACAGTAGCAAAACCTTTGAATTGACCTTTTTCGTTGTAACTTAATGCAACAGTTTGGACACCGCCAATAGCTTGTTGGAAAAATTCCTTTAGAATAAAATGTTAGTCATGGTTGTTCTATATATACACGGGAATGATAAATTAAACAAAAAAAAAAAAAAAAAAATTAAGGACAAAGTAGAAAAAGAATTTTTTTAAAAAAAACGAGACAAAAAATGGAAGGATATCATGAACAATGCTATACTGTAGTTGTAAAATGATGAATGACAAATTGGCTAAATGACAGGGTAGTACGATCAAAAGAAAACCGACCTAGTGAACAACTGACTCGCCCCAGAATCACGAATTTGGTTTTGATTTAGTTATTTTGGAATACTCATGTAACAAACACAAAGAATTATCCCGTTATCGTCTGCCCAAGACAAAATACGGTATTAGAAAAACAAACTATCGAGTAGTTACTCACAAATTTAATTGGAATAACTATCCTTCTTATAGTTGAGAATCCAAAATAAAAAAAAACAGCCAAGCTAAATTCGAATGGAATAAGCAGTCATGTCTAGTCAAACATCATATGTAAACTAAAGCATTTATAAGAATTCATCTCTTTGATGCATTATCAATCATTAAACCAGCTAATGACACGATGATGAATAAGGTCATTGAAAACATATGCTTGTGGTGTAGCATTGGTTTCTATTTACAATCAATCCTTCACATTTCATAAGTACTTGAAATGATCCCATTTTATTTTTCATACTTTTAATCCTTTAAATTTTTTTTTCTTTTTTTTTTATATTCCCATCTCATCGATGAATCTTGAATTCAAATCGATACCAAATAAACATACCTTAATGTTTTCATGCTTTAAATCTTTAGGCAAGTTAGAAACATTAACTTTAGTAGCATAAGATAAATCAAAAGCAGGACTTGAAGCAGCAGCAGCAGCAGCAGCAGGACCAGTAGGAGTGTTAGGTTTCTTGTTGAATTTAACAATGTTTTTTTTGTTATTAGAACCACCACCAACTTTTTTACCAACGCGATTTTGGTTGCCACCCTTGGCACCAACTTTAGCACCTGGTCTTCTTGATTTAAAAGATTTTCTACTTGAAGAAATGATATCGTCTAAGGATTTATCTAATGAGGCAGACATTATAATACTTGATTCTTTGTGTTGTGTTTGTTGTAGAAGAAAGGCAGAAGTTTGTTCTTAAAGAAGAAAAAGAAGGTTATTAAAAAAGTTGTTGAGAATTTTTTTCGCCTTTTTTTTTTTTCTTTTTTTGGTGAACTTTAGTCATCTGAAAAACAACAAAACTAGAAAAGAAAATTTCATTTCAGAGTTGGTTGGCTGGCTAGTTGGCTGGAAGGGGGAAAAAAAATACGTGTGCTCGGGACGAAGAACACGTAGCAGTAACTGAGAGAAAAAAAAAATAGCTCTCGTAAACTAAATATCTACACGTGATATGAATCACATGATTTATGAAATGCTTATCAAACGAAAACCAATTATACACATAATAAAATGCCAAGATAAATTACTCAATTAACAATTCGGCTTTGTATTTTGGCACGGCTAGGAAAACAACTATAAAAATAAAAATAAATCACGATATAATTCAAGGGCCAGAATGAAATCCGATTTTAAACGGTTCAATATAGGATTAATCTGATTATCTTTTGGGCTACTGTATCTACTTTTGTAAAACAAAGATAAGAATTAAAGATAACAATCAAGTAGGGAAGATATGCGCTTTATTATTTTTCAAACGAAATACCCACGTGGTTTGTTAAACTTTAATTGAAGTTCATTTCATCAAACAAATTACGTCATTATTCAAACCATCAGTTTGGATAATAATGGTGTTGGGTGTGTATATAAAGAATCGACAGACCAATCAAATTCGTTCTTATTTGGCTTACTGCTAGCGGCAACAGGAAGCTTAATCGGGTATCATAAATTGCGTTGGAACTAGTATCCCCCCCTCCCCTCTCAGGTATGAAAAAATTTTCATACCCCGTTACACCGCTGTATACTAAAACAAAATATCCTTCCAGATTAGGACTTTAGTCAATTCAACATTCACAACAATAATAATATTATTACTATTTGAACAAAAAAAGGACGTGTCTTCTGTTACTTTGGAAAGGCTTTGAAACCCCAAAAAAAAAACGGTTTTTCCAATATTGTGTACTGTGTATCACAATATGCCACACACTTTCCCTCTCTCTCTCTGTCTCTCTCCACAGCTCCACCTAAAAAAAAAACAAAATAGTGAACCTCAGTTTTAATTTCCGTACGGCGTTTTGAGCCTGCAAACGCAACAGAAGGATTTATAGAGAAGTTTTCTTTTTTTTTTTTTTGTCTTTCGGATATAAAGAATAGTCCTTTTATTATTATTGTTAGATACCCCGGTTTGAAAACCCTTGTCTTGTACTGTATTTATTGTGTACAAGTTAATTTACTGAAGCAAAAAATAAGAAAAACCGGATATGATACGATTGTGATTATTTCAAAATGAGGCATTCTTCACGCAAGGCAGGATAAATACAGAAACAGAAAACAAAATTGTGGAGATTGGTGTATTAAAAAAAAAAAAAATCAAACAAAAAGTGTCAAAGCAAAAGATGGAAAAGTGTGGTGTAACAGTGAGAGGTTGATCTTTTTTTATTTTTTGTATTACTTTGTTTAAAATTAATTAGATATTTTTTAATTCTTTATACATGGTAATGAAACTTTCTGTCAAATAAAATTGGATTTAAAAAAAAGAAAAAGGGAGTATCAAAGAAAAATTTGAATTTATCTTGTTTCTTCGCTAGTTGATTCTTATCTAATAAATTGTGACTCTGTTTCTCTATAGGTTTCCTAAACGGTACATAAAGTGGTTTTGAATGTTTGATACTTTGTTATCTCTTTATCTTGTAATTCTCTATCTCTATCTTTATCTCTGTCTCTATCTTCCCCCTTACCATCCCCTTTTCTATTTACATAACCATTGTGTAATGTGACCTTTTATCAGTTTATTATTTATGACTTTTCGAATAACTTCCCAGACCCGAATTTTTACTCTCAAATTACACAAAATAAACACATGAAAGTCGCACTCCAAAAAAAAGTTTGAACCTGTTTAAAAAAAAAGGTTATTCCCATAAGCATTACGGGATTAACTGTGTAATTTTTTTCGAAGTCTTTACCATTTATATAATGATGAATAAAGCATTTTATACAACAAAATATGCATTACAAAGTTTAAAAAATATTGAATATTAATACAAGTCTGTTATATGCATAAGTTTAGCTACTTCTAAACCATTTTTACTGCTTTTTCTAGTAATTATTCGTGATAAAAGTAAATTCCTTCCATTTTAATCAAAAATTGGGTGCAAAATCTTAGTAAATTTTTGCAAACACCCAAAACAACCTTTAAACAATTAAAACTACACATATAGTACTAAATATTAATTATTGACTAAATATAGATGTTGTACATAACTAATTCTATTTATATATAACCAATTATGTTCATATATAGGCATATATAGGCATATATGGTCATCATTTACTGTTAAACGAGGGATATAGCACAAGGAGTATTAATAATGATCATTTTACCTTATAATAGAGCATATTTACACCCAAAAAGGGCACATTAGCAAGATAGAAGTAATATCTATTTATTTATACAAGATTCAGAGTGTTATATTGCCTGTGGGTGCATGAATTTGTTATTAAAAGTGGATATATTATGGGTACTCTTATAAATCTTAGCATTTTTCACTTACAAAATTTTTTTTTCTAAGTCTTAAATTTTTTTTGCAAAGACTTCAACAAGTAAAATTACTAGTACTTATAGAGACAAATTCTGATGTTAATAATGCTAGATTAAAGATCTTTATTTATTGTATATCATACTAGGATTTATCTACTTCAATTTAATTAAAATACTTAGAATATTTGGTTGATTATATAACTATAAAGTCAAAACACCAATTATCTTAGCAATTTTCAAACAGAAACAAAGAAAACAAGACAAAAATTGTACTCTTAAAGCAACTGAAGTGTAGCATATGACTAGTCATTGTTATGTCAACTCTCACTTGTCATTTATGCAAAAGAACCATTGAAATAGTGCATGTTAATACTTATTACCATCAAAACACTTCAAAGAAGCCAGATCTTCAAATTCCAGCTCAAAAATCAAAAGAAAACCATCATAACAGCAAAATAAAAGAGAATGAGGACTCTTAATACACCATATGTGCATACTTCTCGCACTGGGGCATGCAAACCAAATAAACTTGGTGGTTTTTAGCAAATAACCATCCCATTAACCAGTAAAGGACCAGAAAATAACCATCCCATTAACCAGTAAAAGACCAGAAAATAACATCAATCAGTCAGAATAACAACAAAACTTTGTTAAATTGAATTAAATGCCTTCAAAATCAAGAACAACAGGTTAAAAATAAAGGTTACAACCAAAAAGAACCATTTCTTGAGGCTAATGTACCAAAACAAACAAATTCTTCACAGAAATTGAAGGAAACCAATCAGAAAAAGCAAAATATGAATGAACCAAAGGCACTTACCCTTTCGTGATCAACTAGAAGCATTGAATGACCACCATTTGCATGATATGGTGACTAAAATAGCTGTAAACAAGCAAAAATAATGCAATATTGTTAGTAAATCATTCTAAATAAATCAAAAATAATAAAATAAACATACCTATGTTAATTTAAAACGTTATAGAGGATTAAAAATCGATTAAAACGTTGAAAACATGTGTAAATTGTTGCTTTTTGTTGATTGTTGAAGAAAAAGAAGTGGTATAAACATTTGTTTTTTTTTTGTTTGTTGTGGTTTCGTCGAAATACCGCGAAAATTTTCGACGATTTGTTTTGATTCGGGCTCAGAGAAAAATAGTTCAAAAAAAGTGCGACTTTTTTTTTTTAAGTTTTTTGTTCAAAATCAGAAAGTCGCATTTTGAATTTTTTCTCTTGAAAAAATTGCTTTTGTGCTTCAAAAAATTCGGGTCTGAGAAACCATTCTGACTTTTCCGTTATTGCTGACAACAAATGCAAGGACAAAACTTTTGTGATTTTTATAAAGAAAAAGATTATGCAACAAAACCAAAAGCTCTAATTCATTCCAATCATTCAAAAAAATAATAAATCATCCTACAGTACGATTATTATTATTCCTGAATATTTAGAGATTATTATGTGTAATGAGTGTTGTTCTGCCTCCTCCTCCTCCTCCCACCCCCCAGGAACATCTGATGCAACCCCATTACTGAGGGATTTCCAAGAAAAAAAAATTTTTCCAGTTGACTTTCTTTGTTTTATTTTTTTTTTCCGCATTAGAAAAAAAAAAGACGCAATTTATTATGACTGAGATAGAGATAACCGTCTGAATTTCAAAGTGGAGATGGCCCGATGACAATTGATTTTCAACACATAAATTGGACCAAACTACGAAAAATTGTATTGATTTAATTTTTTTGTGTATTTTGTTCATCATATTTGAATTCTATAAAATATTTTAAAAAAATAAAGGAAATGTAGTTTAAACCTGCTTGTAATTAAATCAGGAAAATAATTTCATATGAATTCAAATGCACAACACGAGATCTTTACATGTACTGTACATTTTATTTTTAATTATTCTCCCTCCCTCCTCACAAGAATTCAATGACTTATGCCACCACCACAATTTTATCGTGATACCTCCCCCCCTCCCCCTCCGTCGGGATGAACAAATACAAATTAATTCTTTAAAATCCGATCTATAAATCCTGCATATACGCGATTTCATACGGCATCAAAAATTAGGCTTTGAAAATAATCTTTTTTTTTTTTTTTGCATTTTGATTAAGGAAAAAATTTTTATAATGTCGCGGCATAAGAGAAAGAGAGAGAGAGAGAGAGAGAAAAGGAAGATTTGCACTTAATTGATGATGCATAAAAATCTGATAAGAGAAGACGCAAGATGGTAAACAAAGAGCAAGGGAATTATATTTTGACCATTAAGAGGGAGAACATTTAAATTTAAATCATTTGATCAAATGTCGAATTAGTTATTGTGATCAAATTTCAGGAATTTGGTTTTTTTGATTGTCTATTTTTTTTTTCTCTTTTTGTATCTTTTGTTTTATTTCTAAGTTACATATAGTTAAGTAAATTTCCCTCTTTCCTGGAAAAAAACCAAAAAATAAAAAATTCTATGGTAATAAAAAAAAAAATTCTACTTCATTAATATTATTCTTTTTCTTCTGTTTTTCTAATTTTCTACTGGTTGTAATTTTCAATTTTTTCATTTTGCATTCATAATTTGTATTTTATTCAATAGCTTTTAGTTCTTCAACAACAATCAGTGAAATTCCTAAAAACAAAGATTTGAATATATCATTCCCATAATATTACTTCAAGTTTGAAGAAGAAAACAACAACAACAAAAATTTTTTAAAATCAATAACGCGGAGAAACGAACAAAAAAAAATTAAACAAGAACCATGTCTGTCTTAACACTTGGTTTAATTCATCATAATCAACCACTGGTTAGTTTATATACAATATCATCAAATCCTTACAAACGATATGAACCATTCACAACTACAAGACTTGGAGTTTTTAAATTCCATGTAGTTAGATTTTTACAAAGATTAATTTATGGTACCAAACGTTATCAAGAATTATTCCCTCCTATTAATAAGTTGCAAAAACTTACCAATACTAAACAACAATCTATATTTCCAGTTAACTGTGCTGCTGATGATTTAGATTTAGCATTTGGTGAATCTGATCAAATTGAACTTTTCAATAATCATCATAGTTATGATAATAATAATCATCATCATCCTCATCCTCATCACCCTCATCCACAAAAGCAACAACTTCAACTTCAACATCAACACCATCATCATCATCATCATGAATTACCTGATTTTGATGAATTTTTGGATTCATCTATTCAAACTCCTAATAATTTCCATCATCATCAACTTCCAATATTTAATGAAGATATTTTTCAACCAGTTACTGTAATCAGTACTCAACAACAACAACAACAACAAACAGTTCAACTTACACTTCCTCTGGATGTTCCAGCTACTACTACTGTCACTCTTGATAGAAATCCACAATTATTATCTACGAATTTTTATGATTATTTTAATGATTTTATTACTCAAGGTAAAGAAGAAGCATCAACAGTATCATCTGATTCTTACATTAGTCCATTAGATGATGAAATTCTTGGTGGTATTATTCACCTTCAGGAAAATAATAATGATGATGAAACTCCAATTCAAAGACTTCTTTCTATAACTTCATCTGAATCTTTTCATCCATCATTTGAAGAAGAAGAAAAAGAAGAACAAGAAGAACAACTTTCCAGTTCATGTTCTTCATCCCATTCTTCTATTCATCAACATTTCCACAATCAATCACATGAAGATGAAAACAAACTACCTTCTGAACCAGTTGAAGAGATTAAAGTTAAGATAGAACCAATTGATGAAATTCCTCGTTCAAGAAAGAGAAAACTTGAATCCCCATCATCATCTTCATCAATATCTTCTCCATTATCACCTTCTTCAAGTCCAATTTCAATAACCACAACCAATTCATGCAAATCTTCAAAATCTTCTACAACAACATCATCAAAGAGATTATCAAGAAAGAGAAAAAATGACCTTCCAAAATTAACCACCACTATAACTTCAACTACCATCACCAATAATATTCAAGTTAAGAAAACTACAACAACAACAACTGATGGTACCACAACAAGTTTATTCTTTTGTCCTTATCCAAATTGTGATAGTGTTTTTAAAGTAAAAGGTTATTTAACTCGTCATCTTAAAAAACATAGTACAAATAAAACATTTATTTGTCCATTTTATGGTAATGATTCAAAATGTCATCCAAGTGGAGGTTTTAGTCGTCGTGATACTTTTAAAACTCATTTAAAAGCTTTACATTTTGTTTATCCAGCAGGTACTAAATCACTGGAAAGAAATTCAAAATCAGGTAGATGTGGTGGTTGTTTTTTGTTTTTTGATAATAATGCCGATTGGTTACAAAATCATATTGAAGCAGGTCTTTGTACTGGAGTTGTAAATTATCGTGAATCATTAAATACTTTCTTAGATTAAATTAAATTATATTATATTAGATTAGATATCTATGGTTTTTATTTTGTTTTATTTTATTTTATTTTATTTTTTTAAATTAATGTATATTTTTATTATTAGTGTTAACATTATATGATGGAATGAAAATATTTGCATTGCGTGTGTATGTGTCAAAAAAAAAAAAAAAAAGAGAGGAATATTGGAAAACAACAAGAAGAGGTAAAGAATCAACAGAGAGTGAACCATAATGAGTTCTTTCATTTATAAGGAACAGATATCAACTAATGTAAACTATATTCATATAAACATACAAAAAGGTATACAACAAAACTATTTTATCATTTTTCGATTCCTTATCTGACTAGATTTAGTATGTTAAATTTTTTCTTGTATTTGTTACTACTGATCATTGATTGGTTGATAATGTTTATAATTAATAATAGTGAGCAATTTATATAAACATCACGAACTCTGATGACTACTTTTTCTGTATTGATAAATATATCACTATTATTGATAGTTTCAACTTTACTACTTTCTAGTGTAATCCAAGTTTTAGTTGTAATCATCTACTGTACCTTGCAATCTCAATATCAAGATTTTGGTTGAATTTTTATTCCAAATTATCATTAAAATTTAATATCATCAGATCAGATTCAAAAAAAAAAAATCACTAATCTGACCATTATTATCATTCTAGACCTATGAAGTAATCATTCAAAATCTGTGTAGTGATTACAACTCAGAACTATTATCTTTAATCACTTGTTTATGGTTTGTTTATATCACCGTTATAGACTTCCTAAAATGGAAATAATACGCGTTGGATACACGCATTTTTATTTTGTTTTGTAGTGCTCACGACTTGTTTTTTTTATTTTTCTTGGTGAACCCCACATAAAAATTTTTTTTATTTGATTGTTTTTGACTGATGTTTTTTGTTGATTAACCCGCATGTGAGAAATTCAAGGAAGCCGAGGATTGGTTCTAATTACAAATTATACAACTTTAAATAAATAAAGAAAGAAACAAAGCGATTTATTATATAAACTATATAAATAATTCCCCCACCATTATTTATATATATCTAATTGATTTTGACTGAATAAAAATTTTTCATCTTTTTTTTTTTGGTATTTGTTTTCCCGAGGTTTCTATTTTTTTAATCACAACGATATACTATTGTTTTTGATACCTAGTTCCTTATTTATTCATTCCTTTATTTTTTTTTTTTTAACAGAATAATCATAAATGTCAAATCAAGAAATTGCCCATGCTGTTTCTGGAGCAGTTGGAGGAGCATTAGCACTTGGTATAACTTATCCATTAATAACATTATCAACATTAGCTCAAACAGCAGCTAAAAAGAAAGAAGAACAAGAAGAAATTAAATCTGAATTAAAACCAACAGTTAGTTTAACAACATTAGAAAAAATCCATTATGCTATAATTAATAATCCTGCTTATTTAGCAGCTAAAGAAATTATTGAAGAAAAAGGAATTTTTGGATTATATGCTGGTTTAGAAAGTGCATTATATGGAATCACTTTAACAAATTTCATTTATTATTATTTCTATGAATTAACATCAAATGTATTTATAAAAGCAAATGGTAATAAACGTAGAGGATTAAGTACTATTCAATCAATTATAACTGGAGCAATTGCTGGTGCATTTACATGTGTTGGATCAAATCCATTTTGGGTTGCAAATACAAGAATGATGACTCAAAAGAAGAAGAAACAAGAAATTAAAGATGATGAATTTGAAAAACCTACTTCAAATTCAACATTTAAAGCATTAGTTGATATTGTTGAAAATGATGGATTTGGTGCATTATTTGCTGGAGTATTACCTGCTTTAGTATTGGTGGTTAATCCAATTATTCAATACACAATATTTGAACAAATTAAAAATGTTATTATTGCTAAAGGTGGTGCTAAATCATTTACTGCAGCTAAAGCATTTTTCATTGGTGCTTTTGGTAAATTAATTGCAACTTCATTAACTTATCCATATATTACATTGAAATCAAGAATGCATATTAAAAAGAAGAAGAAATTAAACGGTGAAGTAAAAGAAGAAGAATTATCAATGATTCAAGAAATTAGAAAGATTGTTAAAGAAGAAGGTTTGGAAGGATTATATGCTGGTTTGGCAGTTAAAGTCACTCAATCTATTGCTACTGCTGCATTCTTATTTTATTTTAAAGAAGAATTGTTTAGTGGTAGTGTAAAATTGGTTGAAGTATTAAGAGCTATAAGTTTTAAAAAAGGTCTTAAATCTCCAGTTGTGAAAGTCTAGGAAAATAAAACATTGTGGTATAGTGTATACAGTATACAGTATATATGTACAGTATATATGGTATATTCATAACCTGATTGTACAAATTGACATTAATGCCAAAACCGTAGGTCCAAAAATTTTCAATTTACGATGTCTCTTGGATATTGCAGTAAAATTACACACATTCACATGGTACAGTGTGAATTGAAAACGAAATATCATTATTGTGTACATTGAGTGAAAATCAATTTCCTTTAAATCCGATATCAATTAAAATATTACACAAATAGGAAGAAGAGATTTCTAAAGTTTGGTACAGATCCAAACACAAATTCAATAATTGTACATACTAAAAACTCAGCCTTAAAAATAGTCTCGCACGTTATCTGATGAGCTACATGATTTTATGAAATGATATGTCGTCATTGGTTCAAAATGAAGAAAAGTCACCATGGAATTTGAATGACCACAACTATACTTTTTGTAGTATAAAATATCATTTGTATACATTTCAAATAAACAGTGGCTTATTATTCAGATTTGTCTCAAGTCATGTTTATTAAATAAGCCATTTTTTTTTTTTTAAGCGAGTAATCATGTACTCTTTATGTATCTTCGGATATTTTAAATAAATTTATTCTTATAATCTCATACAATGAGACAATTATCAGCCAAATTACACATTATCAACGGAAAGAAAAACGGATATGAGAATTTTAGTGACGCAAAACTGTATAATTCATTACACAAATAGTAGATGGTAGCTGTTCAAATATTGCGGCACTGGAAGTTTTTAATTTAGTTTATACGTATAAAGAAAAGAAAAAAAATAAGGCAATTTAACAGGGGGAGAGAGGGAGCGAGGGAGGTCGAGCCGCAATAATCGGAATTTTAGTACGATCAAGTGGTTCCAAAAAACCCAATAAACTAAGAATATTACAGTATATAATAAATACAAACTGTATCTTCAAACCTAATGCTTTTAAAAATCTGAAAAGAGTTTTACTGCAAAAGCAAAAACAGATTGCGTTATTCATTTGCTTTTTCTTTTTTTTCTTTTATTAATGAATCACCGATGAATTATAATTTGTCTTAATGATCTGATGGCTAATCATTTAATTTATATCTACAGAGAATTACGGTATATTCATAAAATGAATGTGTGTGCGTGTCTGACAAAATAGGCTTGAGTGGAGGATCCTAAATTCATGAACTCTGTTCTGATAGGAAGTGGGGATTCATTCATGGTTTCGTAATTCGCCGTTGATTGAATTTTTTTTTTTTTTTTTTTTTTTTTTTTAATTCTCGGGCTTGGCTATATTCAAAATTCGGGTTTATTTTTAGGTACAATTAATAATTATTGTATTTGTGATCCAAAGGGGATTTGCCTTAAATGTACAGATTTAGTTTTTACATAGAAATATTTCTGAAATGTAACAAACACGCAATTAAAATAACAATAAGAGTAAGAGTAAGTTACCAACCATAAGTATCAACCAAAGATAATCCTCCTCAAAAATTTCATTAACTTTGAAACTTGTGGTTAATTAAAAACAAGAAAAAACTATAAAAATTTTTCACATTTCATCGGCATTCAGTAACCTGGGTTTTGAATGGAATTTTTTTTTTTTTTTTTTGGTGTAGTAGAGATTACGTAACTGTCAGTTAGCCTCCTCTGATTTGATTTGCATATAAAATAAATGAATTGTTTTTTTTTATTCTGACAATATGTTGTGAGCCATTGGTTAAGTTTCATTCAAAAAAAAAAAAAAAATTTTTTTTCATGTTGTTTGAGGCTTTCATTTGCCCAGTGATACAACTCGTTCACTCTAGGATAGGGGGGATTGGGTTATGTTTGTAATTCTTGGTTGTATACGGTGAACAGGATTGTAAAAGAAATTTCATGTTCGGTTTTAATCGGTATTCAGATTTGCCGAAAAGTGTCTACTACTCAACAAAAACCATTACTAACATTCTATTCAGGGAATGTCTGTGTATATGCAAGCTAATAGCTTATATTCATGGGATTCAAAATATATAGGGATAGGTAGAAACAAGCGATTCATTTGGTTAAAAGCCTCATGTCTTTTTTTCTGTTTTAGTTTAAATGGTCAAGATTAACCACTAAATGTCTGTACCCATTGTAACAATGGAGACGAATTTTTTCTCACCAACTCTAATGGGTGATTAATGTTATTATTATAACTTATGACATAAGGTAACCTACATGGATGCAAGCCACAAAAAAAAAAAAAAATCTATTTACTACGAATGAATAGGGCAGTACTCAATTACATAATATAATACTTCGACTTGCACCAGTTACTGTTCGTATGTACAATATTAATTTTCATGTTATTGTCTCTTGGATCTCAGAACCATGTTGCTTCAATTTGATAGCTTCAAGCGTCAAATGAAAAAGTATAACAATATTTCAAAAGTCATGGAAATATGTTCATTATTCAAACGGCATCAATATAGTACTATAAGCCTATATTTTTAACTAATGGGAGAAATTTTTTTTTCTATTTTTCATTTTAATCATAAATTAGTTCTAAGCCCCACTTGGGTTCTTTTTTTAGTTACCCTTTCTTTATATACAAATTTATATAAACAGTTTTACATGAATTACAGATTTACCTCATTGAATAATAGTTTACCCTTTTTTTTTTTTTTTCGTTCTCTCTCTCTCTTTCTTTCGGTGAATTCTTCCATTTTCACTTGTTTATATATTTCACACATTTTCAACCTTTTCAAAAAAATAAAATTAAAGCAAAAGCAAAAGAAAAAAAAAAAAATAATAAGAAAAAATAATTACAGTACAAAGTACCAATACCAGTTATTCTATATAATAATAATAATTTATTTTTCATTTTCCTTTTTTTTTTTTTCTTCTAAATTTTTTTTTTCTTTTCTTTTATTACATCTTTCTACTCATTCACCGACCTGTTTTTCAACAAGTACTCAAAGTTCTTCCCCAATCCAACTCCCAATATCACTCCTTCACAACCCATTTCATTATGTCATCCATTTCAGGTAAATCCCAAACCCGACGAGTAGCTCGACGTGCATGTCTATCTTGTAGGGATAAAAAAATCAAATGTGATGGTGAACCAATGACAACCATAACTGCTGCAGATGGAACTGATAGAGTTATTCCAGAAAGAACTAGAACTTGTTCAAATTGTCGTTTTTTAGATATAGAATGTATTTTTGTTGAAAGCAATAGAGGAGGAAAAAGAAAGAAACGACATCCTGATAATCCTGAACTGGTTAATGATCTGAAAAAATTAAAATCTTTGCATTTAAACCAACCTGAGCAAGATCAACAAACTGAAAAAGATAATAATGGACGTGCCGTATCTGCATCTACTGAAAGAGTTAGTTCTTTTATATCAGATGGTAAACTTCCTAAAAAATTACCATCACCTGTTTTTAGTCAAGCAACAGTAGATTTCCAAAGATTAGATCCTTATAGATCAAACCAATTTCCAAGATCAGTGTCATCCTTCACAAGTCTACTGGGACCCCCTGGCCTCTCTTCACAACCTCCCAACCGTCCATATTCTGATAGATCGAGTTCAATAAGTTATCCTGGCCCCCCTAATCCAGGCCCACCACCATTTACATTTCAAAATCAAGGTTTATCAGCTGGTCAATTACCAAGCATTTCACAGGGTTCCCCTCGTCTACATCATCCACCACCACCACCTTCACTGCATCCTAGCTCGGATGATTCTGGAAGAGGACCACCACCTCCATTACCACCTCATTTACTTCATTATTATCCATATCCACCACCACCTCCTCCACCACACCATCTTCACCACCACCCGCCTCCTCACCATATGCATCATCCTCCTGGCTACGGCTTTCCACCACCACCACCTCCTCCTCCTGGGATGCATGGCGGACCTCCTCCTCCTCCAGGACCACCATTTCATTATCCCCCACCGCCATCTCAATTTACACCTCATCCACATCATACTCACCAACCTCAGCCTCAGCCTCAGCCTCAGCCTCAGTCTCAGTCTCAGTCTCAGTCTCAGTCTCAGTCTCAGTCTCAGTCTCAGTCTCAGTCTCAATCTCAACCTCAACCTCAACCTCAACCTCATGCCCAACCTCATGCCGAACCTCAACCTCAACCTCAACATGAACGCCTACATCGTCGCCATCTGGGTAGTCATAAAAGTCATTCAAAATACCAATCTTCATATGAAAATGGTTCGATTAGAAGTAGGGATCCTCCACTGCCACTGCCACCAAGTAACTTATCCAGATCTTCACTGCCATCTTCATCATCAAATCCTAATGATATAAGTATGGCCGGTTCATCTATTAAAATGTCTGATGGACATTCTCGATCACTCAATAATAGCTATATGGTTAATCCGCCAATAAGACAATCAACTAAGAATAATTCAACACCAGAAGCACCTTTCACCAATTCTGAACTTGCCAAATACGATTTACCTTCTTGGGAAGTCTTGAACAAAGTGTTTAATTATTATTATATTTATAACCACCCAAGTCATCAACTATTCCCTGGGAAATCAATTTTCATCAAGAATTTGGCTTTGATTACTGATAGTTCTGTTATTCATGCAATAATCGCTACTACATGTTTGATTATATCAAAACTAGAGCCTTCTCTTGTATTAATTGGAGATGAAACATATTGGTTAAATAAAATGCACAAATATTGGGATAATTTGAATGATATGGGAATAATGTGTTGCTACAAGCTCATGTGTAAATGTACTTCAATCAGGTTTAATGTCAAAAAAGTTAATGATATCAATATTAAACTTTGGGAAACAGTCAATAACAATAAATATGTTGAGATATTCAAACAAAATCGATATGAATTTCAAGAGTCGAGAATAACTCCAACATTTGGAACCAAAAGACAGAACTTTGAACGAGAATTGATATTAAGGATTATCTGGAGTTTTTACATTAATAATATCATTTTGTTAAGATTTCATCAAGGAAGACCATACTATAAATTATCTTCTATATTAGATGGATTTAAATTTGATTATGAACGTGATTTATATTCTAATAATATTTTGCTACCAATGGGAGATGCTGATTATATGTCATTAAAATTGGTTAATAACAGAAGTAGCTGGAGTCAATTATACGAGAAGAATAATATACCATCCGATAGTACTAGTTTGATTTTAGCCGCAAAAGCATTTGAGAATTCATTATCGAAATTATCTAGTGAAGATTTAGAGATGAAAGATTTACTTGACACTGAACAAACTACTGGTGAATTGAGAAAGAAACTTAAAGGACTTTACAGTAAAGTTTTCGAAGATAAGAAGCTTGTGGTCATAAACATGTCGTATTGGTTTTCTAATATTATTTTATGCATGGGTGATCTTCTTGAATTTAATTATTTTCTTCAAGATGTCATGATATTCAAAATGTGTAAATATGATTTCAAAGTCAATATGGATTCTGATGAATCTACAAGAAACAATAAGGATTCATATAGTACCAATGGAGGAGTTGGAGCCATGCAGATCCCGTTGATCAGTAATGAGATTTCATCTTTGGATGGACTCACTAATAAACTCCAGGATTTGTCTACCCAGCAATGGAAATGTCTTTTACAAATAATCAAATCCATTCAAGAATATGTGGATTTACTTAAATTTGTACCACCAACAGAGCACGAAAAAGACTTTTCTGTGGTGCTTGGACCTACTTCATTGGATGATATCACTAATAATGGAGTTGCAACTACAAAAAGGTTTAGAGATGTGATTGGTAATCCATCAGAATGGTGGGATAGTCCAGAACTTAGGACTACAGTTAAACAATCATGGGCTAAAGTTCCCGTATATGCATTATCATTCACGGCAGGGATATTATCTGTTGTTTACAGTTTAGCAGTTTTAACCAAATATCTCAAGTTTCACAAGTCAGCATCAAACGAACTTGTTGTTGAATTTAATGAAATCAACCTCAGAAAGCATATTCAAGATATCAAATTCGAAACCAAAGAAGATGAATTAGTACTTGATTTGTTTAATCAATCATCTATTTTAAGCCAATTATCTACATTGTGTGAATTTGTCAAGTTTAAGTTGAATTATAGTAATGCAGAAATCATGACTACTTCCACACAAAGACTTAATAAACTAAACCAAAACCTTGATGACATTTTAGCTAATAAAAATTAGAAACTTCGTATATATTTTTTATAGTGTATAGATTACCCTGTAATTTTTCTTTGAATGTATTATTATGTATAATAACTAAGAAATAAGAAAAAAAAAAAAACTTTGCAACCAAATGCACGTGAATCGCCCAAATGTTAAATTTAGTTGCTTTCTTTTTCTTTTTTTTCTTTTATGTATTTCTCCTTACAGTATGTATTCTTCTCGACACAAGAAAAATCAAAGTTTACAAAGTTCCGAAAACGGAACGAAAACTTCACATTTTTTTTTTTCTTTTCTTTAACTATAGATTATTTACTATCCCTTAATTGGTTCCCCACGTTGTCACAATTTGAAATCCATTTTGAAAAAACTTATCAATAGTATCACCTTGGTGATTTCAATCCTTACCCAATCAAACTCCATAGACTATATCATCATAATGATAAGTGTTTTTAAACCATTTGTTGATCGAAATTTACCAGTTGCAACCAACAATTTATATGATCCAGATTTATTACAATTTGACGGCAACACCAGTAGTAGTATACCTATATTACCATTCAATCATACTATAGAAGAACTTAATCGAGATGTTTATGTGAAACCATTACATTCACATAATGATTATTGGAGACATAAACCTTTATTTGATGCGTTGAGTGTTGGTGCTGTTAGTGTTGAAAGTGATATTTGGGTGTTTGATAAAAATTATACATTGAATAGAGCAAGTACTATGAGTAGTGGTATTAATGAATCATTAACTTTTAGAACTGGGGAAATTTATGTGGGACATAATCAAGAATTTTTACGTCCTATAAATACATTATTTAATTTATATTTGAATCCACTTTTCCAATTTTTGCAATTTGCTAATCCTACTTATAGTTTTATTGATGAAAATGAACGAGGTAGTCCATTAATTGGAAATTCTGAAGTTAAAAATAGTGTGTTTTATAATAATGCTGAACAACCACTTTATTTCTGGTTTGATTTTAAGACAAGTCCCAATGAAACTTATGATGCTTTAAAACCATTATTACAACCATTCATAGACAAGGGATTTCTTGCATATTACAATACCACAGATGATACATATCATTCAGGTCCATTAATTTTGACAATTACTGGTAATTTACCCATTGAAAAAGTCACAGATGAAGAAATCAGGTATTTCTTTTTAGATGGACCATTACTGGAATTTACAACAGAAAATACAGATACAAAATCTTTAGAAAATTGGTCTAAACTATCTCGTGTTGTTAGTGGATCATTACACAGTTTATTAGGTGATGAATTATATCCTTCTACCACAAGAAATCCATTTTCTGAAGAACAAAAGAATAAATTGAAAGAAATTTTTGATAAGGCTCATGAATATGGATTAAAAACCAGAATTTGGGGTGATATTGTATGGCCCTGGAATTTATTAAATTCACATTTACAAGATTTTTATCAATTAGGTTCAGATTTATTAAATGTTGATGATTTAAAAAAGGCTCTGGAATTATTTCCCTGAGTATGAAAATAATAATAATACAGAAAATAAATAATGTGATATATTTTGTAAATATGAATATTCTATTAAAGAAAATGGTCTATAGATTGTACAATGCACAGTTTTTAAAAGTTTCGTTTGAGAAATTCATAAGTATAGAAAATCAATGCATTTGCTGGAATACATCGAATCATGGTTATACCTAAACCATTATATAGATTAATTATTCCACCTGGTTTGGAAATGATTGTTCTTGCAGTACTCCAAAATCCATTATGTGATTGTCCATGATTTAGTAGATCATTAGTTTGAATATTAGATTTGATTGTATCAACAGGAAACATTGAAAAATTGAATGTTACTCCCGCCATTGCACCACTAATTAATAATTGAATACTTTCATTACCCAAAATAGATCCTTTAAAGTTTTTTGTTTTGAAATATTCATTGAGATATTCATAAGTTCCAAACCAAATAGCCGTACCAATAACTTCTCTAACTATAGTAGAATTCAAACCTTTCCATAAACCAATTATCCCATCTTTACGTAAGGTTGATTTAATGATACTAGTATATGAATGATTTATTGTTGAATTTGTTAAATTGGATACTTGTAATTGACATTTAATTAATTCAACAGGGGTTAAAACAAAAGATGCCATAAATCCTGCAAACCCACCTGATACAAGTTTAGTCCAAAATGGTAATGTATCATTAGTAAATTTCGTCATTTTTCCTTGTTCTTTATCATTTAAAATATTGACAAATATTGTTGATGCAGAATTATAGGAACTAAAAAGAATGGCATTTTCAAGACATGCTCCAACAAGTGGAGCTTTTAAACCTTTATAAAATCCATTAAATATTCCTTCATTATGATATGTTTGTTGAATCATTTTTAATGTTGAAACTTGTTTCCCAGAATTATTAGATTGTAATCGAACTTTAATTGTATCTAAAGGAAATTCAACTAATTTCCCAACCATTCCTGAAATAGCTCCATAAGTTATTTCTTTCAAAGGATGAAGTTGTTCATGTTGACTTGAAAGTTGAATATTATCTTGATCCATAACTGATTAAAACAACTAAAAATTGAAAACAATAGAGAATTTTAAAAAAAACCTGGAGTCATTGGGGGAAGTTTTTTTTTTTCTTTTTTCTTTTTTTTTTTAAAAAAAAAAACCTTAGTCCAAATGAATCAAAATTTTCAATTTTTTTTTTTTTCAATGAGTCTTTACACTATCGGCGGTTAAATCAAAGTTAGATACCTAATTCGGAAATAATCACGTGAATCAACAAAATAGAAAAGCAAATACTAATACTGATACACTACATGTAGTCAATGTGACAATGTATGTTGATTTACATCAAAAATTCCTTTCAATACTTTTTTTAAATTTTATATTAACCTAAATACTAATAGGAAAGATGGGAGGAAAAATAATACTGTACATATATTTATTAAAATAACAACTCAATACATTTATCTCAATGGCATGAATTTAGAAGAAGCGTTACCAGCTCTACCGTGTCTGACTGGAGTATAAGTAATGGAGAATTCACCCAAGTAGTGACCAACCATTTCTGGTTTGATTTCAACAGTGTTGAAAACTTTACCATTGTAAACACCAACAACAGAACCAATCATTTCTGGAACGATAATCATGTTTCTCAAGTGAGTTTTGACAGTAGCTGGTCTTTCATTTGGTTCAGTGTTAGCTCTGGCAATTCTCAATTTTTTGATCAAACCCATTGGTTTAGCATCTAAACCTCTGGAGAATCTTCTTCTGACTCTAGCACCACATAATTTGGTGAATTCTTCAGTTGGCATTTCAACCAAATCTTTTAAATCAACACCTTTGAATGAGAATTGTTTGAAGGTTCTCTTTTTTGGAGCAGCTATAAAAAAAATTTATTGTTAGTATTCTAAAGTTCCGTATTATCATCCAATATATGATGAGAAAAGTACTACTAGGGATTTATTATGGTATGATTCATGTAAATAATATGCTCTGATTCCATGTATAAATTCAAAGTATTTATAATGTTTTATGTTGTCTCATTATTAATTCATCTTATTATTCTTCATCTGGGTGTAATAAATTTTTCATTCAATCGTTTTCACTTGTACATCATTAAATCTCATTCCTCAAATCTTCTTTTAATAATATCCTCTAGTATTCTATCCACATATAGGTTCAGTTGTTAAACATACTAGCGTCACTCATGATTGTTGCTGTTCTTTAATGATTAGAGTATTATGTATGAATCTAGAAAAAGCAGTTTTTTTATTGAAAAAGTGTTTTTCCCAGTATTGGCATGAGAGTTCTCGCTTCCTCGCACTACGACTATGGTGTATTGAGGGCTCCCTTACACAAGAGAAAATTTTTCTTTTTTTTTTTTTTGCTTTACGCTTCTCTTACCTGCACTAACAAAATACTGCACATGGATAAATATAGTGCGAAACCCACCAGGGCTGTAACCCTAACCATCAAATTATGTACAGGAATTCTCACGGTCATACAATTTTTCACTTTTACCACCGCCAAGGTAGGAAGGAAATCGTTTCTACTATGGTGAATTTTTTTTTTCTGTGCATCTCTCGTAATCCAATCTTTTTGGTTTTACTCTTTTTAGAACTTATATTATCAAAGGATAGTCTGCCAATAGTTTGCTTAAAAGTGATTATTCTATTATTTATCAGATAACATATTGAAACAATGAAATACTTAGCTGCTTACTTATTATTAGTTCAAGGTGGTAAAACTACCCCATCTGCTTCTGACATCTCTGCTTTATTGGAATCAGTCGGTGCTGAAGTTGAATCTTCCAAATTAGACTTGTTGTTGAAAGAATTGGAAGGTAAAGACTTGCAAGAATTGATTGCTGAAGGTAACACCAAATTCGCCTCTGTTCCATCCGGTGGTGCTGCTGCTGCTTCCTCTGGTGCTGCTGCCTCTGCTGGTGGTGCTGCTGCCGAAGCTGAAGAAGAAAAAGAAGAAGAAGCTAAAGAAGAATCTGATGATGATATGGGTTTCGGTTTATTCGATTAGATGTAATAGTAAGATTCTGGATTATGACTTTGTCACCTTCATTGGTTTTCAAGAAAATTTATATCGGGTTTTATTATTATTCTTATTTTGCATGTTTGCTTAATGTATTATAAACTAATCTTCTTATAAAATAAAATAAAGAAACAAAACACAGTTTAATCGTTCAACTGTTGTAGTTTTTCACGTAATTCCTCTCCGGTTATATTCTTGGAGTTTACTTTGTATGATATTTGTTCCACAAGGATGCGAAATCTATTTATCTCACTAACCATGCTACGCGTCTCTGTAACTGATTCTTTAAATTGGAGATTCTTTTGTAAATCATTGATATCCGGTGTCTCAGTTACTTCTTCATCACTATCATATAACTCATTTGTCTTTGATGTTGTTTGTGGTTGATCTGAACTAAATAATTGGTTTATATTTTGTTGTAATTTCCTCAAGTAATTAACTTTATCATTCTTATACTTTAAATTTTTACTGATTTTAATCAAAGATTCTCGTAACTTATCATATTTTTCCAACACTTCTGGTTCTAGATTCTCATTTAATTCATTCACCTCATCAATGATGTCTTCAATAAACTCTTTATTCGCTTGTTTACGCGACACTGATTTATCTTGATCATCTTGTATAGTATTCTCACTATCCACGTCGATATCTGCATCGTGATCGTCATCCTCTTCTAAACTGTACTCTTCTTCAACATTGGTAACACCATCGTTTGAAACAAATAAATATTTCAGTTCAGGTAATTCATCTATCAAATTTGTCAAATCTACTAATTTTTCATGTTGGTCACTATTAGATAAATTCTCAAAATCTGGTAATATAATGGGTTTAACAAACGCATTAAGCTTAAATAATTGTTGGTTCACAATTTTTAATTTTTGAGTTTCAAGTTTCATAATTTGCAGAATTATTTGATTATTAATTTGTGGAGGGAACAATCTTTCATTATTACGTTTCAAATTATTGTTTAGTTTGGTAAGAACTTGTTGTAATTGATCTTCTGTTAGACTATCATCCAACATTGATCTGATTTCTGGAGTAATGGTAAGTGGTTCATTTAGAATATTCACTTGGTTGTCAATGAATTTTTTGTATAATTATATGAATGTTGCATTGGGTGTTATTCGTAATGCTTCAGTATGTTTTGTTTTTAATTCTATGAATTTCTTAATATTTGATACCAAAGACTCCCGCATAATTTCCCGACCACGAAGAAACGCAACAACAACAACAAAAAAAAAATCCATACAATCCCTCATCGAAGGTTACTTCTTTGATATTTCAATTTCGATTCACACAGACAATAATGTTTGGCAATTCAAGTGCCTTTGGCTCAAGTGGATTTGGAAGTAAGAATTCTGCGGGTGCATTTGGTAATCAGTCAAACCCATTTGCAACAAATTCATCAAATTCAGGATTTGGTTCTAGTGGATTTGGTTCATCTGGTCTTAATACCAATACCAATAATAATACATCATCTTCATCTTCATCACAATCAACAGGATTTGGAAATTCGGGATTTGGAAACACTAATAATACATCCAGTGCATTTGGTTCAACTGGTTTTGGTAGTTCCAACGCTACATCTGCATTTGGATCTTCAGGATTTGGCAGTGCTGGGTTCGGTAATAAACCAGCCACAGCAACTACCAATACCACCACCACCACCGGAAGTGCATTTGGTTCCAGCGGGTTTGGAACCACAAATAAGCCAGCATCTACGTCTAGTGGATTTGGTCAGTCAGCATTCGGTTCATCAGGATTTCTGCTGGCAAATAATAACAATGCCAGTTCACTGCCTTTTGGATCTTTAGCTAACAATAATACCTCATCAGGATTTGGAGCCTCTGGATTTGGTTCATCAAATACACAAGCATCGCCTTTTGGTACAACTACCAATAACAATTCCAATAACAATACAAATCCATTTGGTCAAGCATCATCATCATCAACTACAGCACCAGCATCTGCTTTTGGGACAGGGACTGGCACGACTTCAGCCTTTGGTGCACCTACTAATAATTCAAACCCGTTTGGTCAATCAACTACTTCTGCGTTTGGAACCAATCAAACCAAGGCATCACCATTTGGTAGTACACAAACAACATCTGCATTTGGTAGTAACAATAATACTCAACAATCTGCCTTTGGCAACACCGCAGCTACATCGTCCCCATTTGGACAAGCCCCAGCAAATAATTCTCCATTTGGTTCTACTGGTACAACCTCTGCATTTGGAAATGCTCCGATTCCTACTACTTCTGCATTTGGAACAAGTACGTCTGCTACATCTAATGCCTCACCATTTGGCCAACCTTCACAGAATGCACCTACTTTTCATTTACATCAGCACAACTGAATACACCGACTCAAACTAATAATACTGCTGCTCTTTCTTCTGAAGACCTTGAAAAATTCCCTCCTGAGATACTAGAGGCGTTTAGATCTGAGAGGTTCACTCTTGGGAGTATTCCTGATATTCCGCCACCTGCTGCATTATGTAATTAACATTTATAGAGAATTTAACAAAATTATTTAATGTATATGTGGACGTTTTACTATTATTACTGATCATTGTAGTTTTCATATCTGGTTTAGCTTCACGAGGCCGCAAAAAGTGGACCACGACGACATAAAAAGAAAAAAAAAAAAAGACAAAAAATTGTTCCACACCAAAAATTAGTTCTCCCATCTAGACAAACTACTCTGAGAACTCCGCAAATATCTACCATCTACAGAATGATATGCATTGAATGTGGTTACCCAGGTATTGATTGTCTATATTCACGGTATAAAAGTGAATATATTAAGTTAACTGTGTGTCCTAAATGTAACAGAATAGCTGATAAATATATTGAATATGATTCAGTTATTTTATTTTTGGATATCCTACTATTGAAAAAACAAGCCTATCGTCATTTATCATTTAATATCACAGAAGAAGAAATGATTCAAAATAAAAATAATTCAAATTATGATTTTAATAAAATGTTTCGATTTTTTTTATTAATTTTATCTTTAGAAGTTTATTTAATTTGGGCAGATGAAGAAATATCTCCATTTCATTCGAGATTCATGAATTTGATCCTTAAAAGAGGAATTATATTTCAATATTTATTCTTTATTGTAAAATTGGGATTAGAGAATATAATCTTAAATATTGTTTTTCAAATTATTATACGTAATTGGTATAAATGGGGTAAAAAACCAGGAGAAGTTAATGAAAATGTCAAAGAAGATCAAATTTTTACTTATAAAACACTAGTATTATTGATAACTACTATGGTTTCTGGATCAATTAAATTATTTCCTATTCTAATGTTTATTTGGCCCTATGATAATTTTGCCATTATGAAAAAATTCATAAAATTCATTGCTTTTATTAATATTGTTGAAGCTACAAGAATTATTACCAATTGTAAGTATATGGAGATTGTATTTGCCTTGGGGTTGTCCATTCTCATTAAGAATATTGTTTCAAATGCGATGTTGATTACAATATTACAATGTTTTCTACTGTTTGATTTTAAAGAAGTCTATATTGATGAAATGTATCAATTGTATAACCAACTACAAGGCTACTTAATAGTCCCATTCTGAATCAAATGTCTGTCTTTTTTTTACTGTTGTACCATCTTGGTTGACAAGAAGCATATCATTACCTTCTAAGGCAATCATTGGTCCATCTAAATCATTTACTAAATTGGGATACTCGAACTTTGTATTCAATTCTCTTCTTTCATCAAGGGTCTTATTATTCAAATCCCCATTTGGTTCTAAACCTGTATTCTGGCTGTTTTCATCAACATTATTTTCAATTGCTCTTAATGCAATAAACATTGACAAAGGAATATACTGTTTTTCAAAACTCCACCAAAAGTATACTGTTAACAATGGCAATGGGGCCAAGAAAGATGCACAAATGATTGCATTCTGAAGGGCTAATGCACCCACCATAGTTATTTGAAATAAGAATAAACCCAATATAATCCTGCTAAAAATCAATGGCCAAACTTTTCCAGTGGAATGTGGAGGATGTACACATGCATACAACAATTGGTATTTACTCACAAAATATCCAATGATAAAATAAAGTAATCCAGCAGTTAAAATTTTTGAAGACATTACAGAATAAACCAATGTAATGATGAATATTAATATTGGTTGTGGCAATTGTAAACCAAAATTAAATACCGGTGGTTTATACAACTTTAAGTAATCTCTGGGTGTCTTACATCTAAATACAGAATGAGTTAAAAATCTAAGCAAGTTACCCAACAACAACAACTTGAATGGAAAAATACCTAATCCCTGTAAGATAATAAAATCAACGTAGAATAAAGACAAATCTCTTAATGATCTTGCTAAATCCGAGGCGATTCTAGTTGTATCGACCAATGATGCAGTACCAAATGTGGTAAAAACCAAGAACAAATTAACAAATATATAGAAAAAATTCTTTGATACCGATGATAATTCTTCATCACTATGCGATAAAAACCCTTGTCTCTGTGATATCCAGACATAAAAAAATGGAATTACAATGTTCAATATCGTGAAAAGATAAGTTGGCAAAAAACCTGTAATCAAAGTCTTTGCCCATTTATGGTCCTTAATTGCTCTTCCCAAAGATGGCCATAACTTGGAGAGACTTTTGGTATTCAAAAGACTGGCCAAATATCTCACTGGATAAACCAACAAAACACTCATTAACCCGATGAAAAGTGTAACCAAGAAAATCCTCATATTTCTATCTTGTCTTGTCAAACACATATTATCCCATCGAATATCATGAGGAGCTGGTGCTAAACTTGTTATAAGATGGTTAACTTTAGGATCCAACACAGCTTGAGCAAGCATTTGTGCTTGAGAAACATTTTTCATTGTCAAAAACGCATTAGAAGTAGCGGGATATTCTCTCATTCTTGCTCGTTTAATCTCTTTGTCAATTATTTCTAATTTTTCACTATAATAATTAATTGCATCAACTTTGGGACCAAATAACCCAAACCACCCTTTCCTAAAAGATGGTCTTGTATTCAGTTCATCATTCAATAACCGATTCAATGAATCAACTGACGACGATAGCCCATTATCTGAGCCTTGATCAGTGATAGATGTTGCTGCAAAATCATTTTCTTGACTTGCCCAATCTGAGTAATTGTTCTCGGGATCCGTATCGGTGTATCTGTTCTCTATATTATACAGTTCACCAACTTGTGGATGTAATGTCAACAAATCAAGTTTATCCACAAGTCCATTCTTTTCAAAATATTCTACCCAGCTTTCCTCTAGTTTACGCAAAATTCTTTTTCTGATTTTAAATAATTTGTTTAGACTTTGCCACTCTCTTACAATTAATATCGAGTCTACTTCTCCAATGTTTAAACTATCTATACGTCGAGTCAATGCGACTTCATCTCTTAACAGCCCAGGAATTCCAGAAATTTTGACGGTTCTATCGGTTACTGAATTCTGCGAACCGAGATATTTTTGACGCATGTTGATGATTTTATTGGTGGCATTGAACAAAAAATAAGCCACAACAAATGTGAAAACATAAGTGAATATAGTATACAACCAAAGAAATTGTTGATAAGTAGGTCCATTATCATCTCCGTTGCCATCATCAGAAAAAATTTGGGTTGGTGAATTGTCAACCCGCCTAATGATGGCTGTACCATTGACATTATCGTCAGGATAATCATGGTCAAGTCTTCCTGTAAATTTATATCGAATAGGAGAAATCACAACCAAGGCAAATACAAGACAAATTGTCAATATCTTAATACACATTTTGAAAAACTCAAGAAATACCACGGCGTCCAAACCCGCATATTCCAAAATCTGCGATTCTGAAATTCGATACACTGTAGGAATCCATCCAAAAAACGACTTTGAAGGTAGTTTAGGTAGGTTTCTCCTGGAGGTTGAATGAAAACTGAAATTTAAATCATTGAAATTGGCCACGTAGATCTTGGGATATTTTAGTCGCAATAATGAAAACAACAGTATTGCTATGAGCCCTAAGGCTGATGCAATCATAACTTGATATCGAGCCACACGTCCGGATGGTGGTCTGTAAATCATGTCATCATCAGAAAATGCCGAAACATCATCCAGCAGTAGTAAGGTTCTTGCTATTATGTCCATAGTTCAAGGTGAGATAAAATAGTAGTAATTTATATTAGTGTCTGGTGATCACAAAATACAACCAATAAGAAAAAAAAAATACTAGCAAATATTTGTTTCTATTATTATTTTTTTTATTTTTTTTTTTGTTCTGATAACAAATGCGACAGCAAGGATACAAAAATTTGTTAAGAGACCAAAAGAATTGCGATGATATCCCAGTGCTCAAGACCCTGAATCAATAAAGTGTAGAATCAAAAAAAAAAAAGACGAAACAAGACCTCTTAATGCAAATAGTCACCAATTTAATGATACATAAATGATATATCACTTATCACATCTAACCCAGTATGCAGTTGGAAAGATGGATTGTTACGACGATCGTGATGGTCATCTACCATTTTCATCCTTCAATTTTACAGTATGGGTTGCAAAAAAAAAAAAAAATACAAAAAAAGAAAATTTCTGTGTGATTACAACCAATGGTCCCACCAAAAAATTATCAGAAAGGAAACCTAGAAAACATTAATCCAAACAAAAAAAATATTAAGACTATTTACTAATTCACGTAGAAGAATAAAACATATGTTGGAAGACGCCAGAAGTTTTTTTTTTTTATAAATAAAAGGAAAAAAAAGAAAAGAACTGCACTAAATGTATTACATACATGTATAATAATGATGCCCTGCAAAAGAATGCAGAGAATTGTTGGCCATGGACTTACTCGCTGCTTATAGTTTGTTCATGACTATTCTCTGAGTGGTCCTCTTGAGTCATCTCATCATCACCAGAACTACTACTATTGTGCTTTAAGGATCTATTGTGAAGCATCTCTATTACTGCATCTAGCTTTTCATGAATTCTAGTACCAGGTGACAAGTGTTGACTATTATATAAATCATCAATTCTTTGATGTGTTTGAGCTTTAAAGTTTCTTAAATCATCTCTAAGTGCATTGAGGGATAAGTTGACCTGATTTTGTGAAATGAGAAGTTGTTGTAACAACAAAGTCACTGAAGGCTCTTCTGATTCTGTTGAGAGATGCTGGGGAAGGTGTGATTGCAGGGAATATCTATAATTAATTGGACTCTGAGGTAGTTGCCGTTGTTGTTGTTGTTGATGATGATTGTGGTGTTGCAGTTGCAGTTGTTGTGAAGAAGGATCATAATGTGCTGTAGGAGATACTTGAGATGTAGAAAGTTGGTGTGATCTATGTTCCATGGGGCCATCTTGCTGTATTGGATGTCCCAGTTGTGAATGAGGTGTTGACAGATGTCTACTAGAAAGATCTGGCTCAGATTGGACACCTATATGATCGCGATGGAGTGTTGCATTAGAAAGATTAACATCTGATTTATACATGATTTGTGGAGACGAATGATTACTTGTTTGTAAAAGAGCTCCTGCTTGGGTCAGAATTCGATTAGTATCATCAATTAATTCTGATTGAGATAGTGGAGGAGGAAATCCCAGAACTAAATCTTTAGAGATACTTAGTTGTTGCAGGTGGCTTTGGGAGGTAGAATGTTGTTGTAAATGATTTGAAGAAGCTGATGTCATCGACTGCTGTTGTGGTTGTGGTTGTGGTTGTTGCAGTTGCAGCTGTGTCTGAGAATTCCTTTGAGGTTTTGTCTGAAGTTGCGTCTGAGGTTGAGGTTGTCTTTGTGGTTGTGGTTGAGGTTGTTGCTCAGGTTGCAGTTGCAAAGACTGTGCCATTTCTATACCACTTTGAAATTGATGGACCGATTGATCAAAATCTTGAGACATCAAATATTGAGCTCTTTCTTGATTCAATTTATTTGTAAATGTGTTGGGACTTATTTGAGTGATATCAGTAGTGACGAGATTGTGTTGTGGTTGATGTTGGAGTATAGATGATGATACATGGTCCATATGTTCATTTGTAGAAATTACGCCGCCCCCTAATGAATAAGGGTTTATGTCACTGTAATTATTTTTATACATATAATCAATGATATCAATTAGTAGTTTTTCATTCTCATTAAGTGATATCTGAGTCAAAGGCTGGTTTTCATGCTTTAATCTGTTTTCTAAATTTTTCTTTAAGATCTGAAATCGATGGTTTATTGTTCTGCTTTGTACAATATTCGCATTATGTTGTTCATTGAATTCTTGCAATACTTTTTCCCATGTTTTAATAATATTTCCCCTCGTAAATATATCTTCTTTATATCTATGGATCAACAAAAGTAGATTGGTCTCGGAATCATACGTGAATTGAAAATTACTCCTTTTGTTAGACAGTATCGATGTATTCATAAGGGAAGAATGGGTATGGTCGTGATCTTCATTCATTCTACTCCCTACTTGTTTTTTTTTTCTCTTTCTTTTTAGGCTTTTTTTTTTAAACTTTTTGTTTTAGTTTATTATTATTATTATTGTTAAATTTTTTTTTTGCTTCCTATTTGATTAGTTGTACAGGTTGATGGAAAAATGTAGGTTTGATTTATGCATGAATAATACTACTCTTTAATTCAGAATAGGGTAAGGAACAAAATTTATAATGTTACCTTGAAGGGTAAATTTCACCTGTCTTATTTTAATTTTATTTCAGTAAGCTGCCAAAATTAAAGCCGGGGAACAATTTCACGTCTTTTTATAACGTTCTACTTCAATTTCATTGAAAATTTTTGAGAGAATGGGTTGTGTAGGCGATAAGATTTGTGACCAAAAAATTTTCTTTTATTTCTCAACTGGCGTAGTACAAAATTTATGATGAAAACCATTTGATGCCAAATACTTTTGTCGCTATGCATTGTGTTCTTATTTCCATTTGGTTTCATTCAAACTTTCAACTAAAAAAAAAAAAAAAATTAGGATTATGATAATCATCATCGTCTTACTATTCTTCTATTTTTATATACTGCGCATTTACTATGATTTCCTTTTGGTTTACGTTTCTTTTCTTTTTTTTTTTTTTCATTTCTTTCGGTTTTTAATTTTGCACTAGTTATTTTATTGTACTACATTAAGGTTTGGTATTAAATAGAATGAATAGCAAATTTAGAAGACAAAAATCCTTAAACGTTTACAATGTGTACTTCTATTGTTTCAAGTTAATGACCTGCGTGATATCTTGGATGAGAGAAGAAATTCATACAGAGGCGTACCATCATTATGTAGATCATCAGATCGTCCTCCACACTAATGAACATATCCCATGGAATGAACCAATTTTGTCTTATTCTCTGCACGCAATACGTTGTTAAAGAATAATGGTTATTTGTATAGAAGGTAAATGCACAACAAAACGAACCAGTACTGTTTGCACATCCTCATTATTACGATGATGGGTTTGTTTTGATTTCCGATATCTATGTAGGTTGTAAGCCAGTTAATGGTAATGGATAATTGATAAAAGAGATATCAGTGGAAGAATTGTTTACATTCTTTTTTTGGTTGTTGTTTTGTTTTTTCAACTAGTTATCAAAAAATTTTTGATTTCCGTGTTTTTTTTTTTTTAATAATAAACTTTGCCTCTTTTCCTGTTCTCCCTCTAGTCTACTCGTTGATTTTAGTCAACTCTAATCTGCTCGTTTAAGTAAATGTATATACTGTATATTGTGAAGTTTAGCATAAATACTCACACAGTAAAGCAATGGTGCATTAGCGATTAAATTTTGTATTACTTTTGAAGAACACGTAAGATGTAAACAAAGCGTAATTATTGCTCGAAGAAATAAATAAAAGTGAAAGAAAGAAAGAAAGAAAAAAAAAATAAAGCTACCCACTTTTTTCTTCAGGACAAATTTCTTTATTTATTTTCTTCTTATTCTCTGCCATGTGTATGATTAACACTTGGTACGGTATGCATACAATTTCAATAATATGCGGTACATATTGCAGTTTTGTGATCTTTCTGGAAAATTGTATTTTGGCATTTTTACACGCACCCTCTCACCCCTGGATTATAAAGGGATTTCTTTTTTTTTATTATTATTCTTCTTCTAGACGTTTTGTGTTTCGGAAAAATAGAAGAAAAAAAAAAAGAAGAACAAAATATGTTCTATAAAATAATACAATGTATCCCATTTTTCATTGTGTAAGAAGATGTGAAATAAACCTCATGAACAAGATCGGAAATTTGAAATAGCCTTGTTTGTTTAGATTGTCTCTTACGAACTATGAGTTAACCAATGTTTTTAATTTTAACGTCAATCTTGTTAAACTTGACTAAAAAAAACAACAAACAAACTAAAAATGCTTCTCACATTGAAATATCAGTTTGCGTACAATGAAACTTAAATTGTTTTGTCAATTCAAATTGATGCCCTGGTTTTTTTTTTGTTCCACTTATTTAGGCCACACATAAAACGAATAAATAAAAAGAAAAATTAGGCCAATATGCTTTACGCCCGGTAAAAAAAAAAAAAAGCTAGATGGGTGACTATCTTGTTGAAATTTCACCAATGAAAGATATCATTATGGTCACAAATTATACATTAAAAGTTTGTTTTATTTGATTGTTTGCTTTCATTTTTACCATTGGACGATGAGGGATTTTTATTATCAAAATAAAGACAATTGGAAATTTTATGATTATTTTGCTTTGAAAATCATGTAAAATTGAAAATTAATGATTAAAAAGCAAAAAAAAAAAAAAAAAAAAAAGGTTCAAAGGTAAATTACAAATTAAACATCGTTAAGGATTGTTTGGATCGATTCGGAAATGCAACAGTGGTTTTAGGTAATACATCGGGGCGGCAAGGCTACTGATTCGGTGTATCTAATCTGTAAAAGTATAACTGGCTTTTATAAAGTACCCAACTATAAGAACAAGAAAGGCTAGGGACAAGAATATGTACTGTACATCTATTAGACCAAGCAGGCGTTGCAAGACTTCACTTATTGGTACCTACAGCATGTGCAGTGATGCATCCCTTCACCTTGGCGCAGACTGCAAATCTGAAAAATTACAAAAAATTATTGAAAATAAAAAAAAAAAAAAAACTTAAAAAAGCTAAGGAAAGGAAAACAATAAAAAGGCATATTTATGCCCAAGGTTCCAAACCTACAGTATTTTTGTTTCTTTACTTAGTGGATACTGAACTCCGCAACATCAGGACTCAGAACTATTACGTTAGTTTAACATATTATCGGAAATTTCGCAATGTCTCAAAAAAACAATGACCTGCTTTAAACATATGTCGAAACTAACCACTCATCGTCATCATGATGATTGTCGCACAATTCGGATTTAAAACTCACAAAAACAAGCCCCGACATTGATACAGTAATAATGAATATTTGTACTAGCCTCGACTAAGAATGTTTTTCTCGTTTTATTTTAAATTTTCATGCCGCTTGTGTATTTAATTATCGGTTGCTGTTGCTGGTGATAATTCCATCACGTATTTACAGTATATTTTATTATTTATTTATTTATTTATCTTTTGTTGCCGTTGCCGTTGCCGTTGCTGTCGCTGTTCGTGTTGTTGTTGTTGTTGTTGTTGTTGTTGTTGTTGTTGTTGTTGTTGTTGTTGTTGTTGTTGTTGTTGTTGTTGTTGTTGTTGTTGTTGTTGTTGTTGTTGTTGTTGTTGTTGTTGTTGTTGTTGTTGTTGTTGCCGTTGCTGTCGCTGTTCGCGTTGTTGCTGTTGCTGTTGTTGTTGTTGTTGTTGCTGTTGTTGTTGTTTGGATTGGTTCTGCGTTAACTCGTATACACACTTGCGAGAGGTGCATTGTATACATTGCAGCAATTGTAATAAATTTCATTCATTTAAATTTCTTTTCTTAACTTTTATTTTCATTTTTCCTATTTCGATTGGTTTTTGGCAGGATTCAACGTCAACCACGCTATTATATCTTTGGTCGCATCCGTTAGAAGGAAGTCGCTTTCTTTTTTTTTTTTTGGGGAATTTACACTTAATCTAATTTGAAACCAAACCTACGTAGTTTCCTTTATTGCTTTTGATTGCAGGGTGCTTTATTTACGTTCTATTTCTTTTAAGATATATTTTGCAATCTTTATTTTATTCATTGTTGCGCGCAAACAAAAGATTACCCCTCCCCCAACCCACCTGGTAAACGTCTTTAAAATTTTCATCTCAAACATCTCCAACTGTGTAGTTGAAACAAATAAACAGGAAGAAAAAGGGATCCCAGTTCCTTACTTTGTTACCAAAGGAAAAGGGTTCATTACTATCTACAATATCTATGTTTCTATTAATTACTATTTGACTGAATAATACTTCTGCATTCATCAACAAGTGTAGGCATCTTTTGGGAGGAAACCGCAAAAGCTTCACGATATATTGAGACTGTTTCATTCAAAACGTCTACTTTATTTCGTGCCCCATTAGATATCTCTTCTAAGGACTTTTCCAATGATTTTCTTAAAAATGGTTTGGATAATGAAACATCATTGAATTCCATTTTATCAAACCCTTCAATCAATCCCATACCTAATGGTGATGGAACAATATACTCTTTTTGTCCCTTTTTGGATTTGGCAACGTATCCTCGACGTAAGATCTTATCGATATGTTCAGCAATTGTAGCATCAGTACCTATTCCATTAAGATCCATTAACGCAATCAACTCTGGCTCCGTCATATAATTAGGTGCACTAGTCTTACCTTCTTTTAATAATCCACTTGATAACTTAACTTTATCACCCTCTGCAAATTTCGGCAACTCCTGTGAACTCGTCCATTTTTTATATGGGTAAACCTCCAAGTAATTTTGCTCAAGAACAATTAATCCATTGGCTGTAAAAAATTCTTCTCCCCATTTCATAGTTGCCACTGTTTGGGTACCAACTGCATCTTTAGAACAACACGCAATAAAACGTCGCACAACATACTCATAAACCTTCTGTTCTTGTGCATTTCCCAAAGCACTCCCAACACCATACTTTATAGGATGAATTGGAGGATGCGCATGATCATCATGTGAACCACTTCTAGGTGTAACAAACCCATCATTCAATAGTTGGGTTGTATATGGACCCCATCCTGGGGACTGTGTATGTTGTTGCAATAAGCCCTCAAAATTTGTCTCCTTAGGAAATCTATCGGTTTCAGTTCTTGGATACGATAAAAAACCTTTGTTATATAACTTTTCAGCTGCATCTAATGCTTGTTTTGCTGACATTTTGAAAAATTTGGCACAGTCTTTTTGTAATTCAACAGTGGTTAGTGGAAATGGCCTGAAATTTAGTTTTCTTTTGGATTCCAATTTTGTAATGAGTCCTTCTTCACCACTCTTGCAACATTTGTCATATAGCATGGCAACATATTGTCTATCAAAAAAGTGACCTCGAACCCAATTGAATACTGTTTTTTTACGTTCTTTTCTTGTTTCGAGTTCAATGTACCAAAAAAGTTCTGGTTTAAATCTTTTGACTCTTTTATATCTATCAACAACAAACCCTAGCGTGGGGAACTGACATGTTCCATAAGACGCCACTTCACCTTTCTCTATTACGCCCCTGGCTTTTAGTGTATCTGTCAATAAACGAGTGAAACTAGTCCCCACTCTGAAATCAATTTCCATTCGGCATGAAACCGCTGCCACTGCTCTCATATCTAGTTTTATAGGATTCTTTGCTGCATGAATAACATGATTTCTTTCAAGATGAGAAAATTTAGCTCTCCACACTTGACTCAATCCAAGGTTGGAATTGTATTTCTTGGCTGCATTGAATATTTCAAACCCAATATATTCACCTTCTCTATCACAATCTGTCCATATCATTAGTTTGTCAATATTTCTTGCTTCATTAGCGATATTTTCGTAAACGTCTTTTTTATCTATGATTTCAGTCAAAGAAGCATCAAACAATTTTCCTGCTGCACAATTACCCCAACTATACTGTGCTGGAAAATCAAGACCAGTTATATGTCCCACTACAGAAGTCATAGTTACTTGACAATTTCCAACCTCTGGTTTAAAATTAAAGGTGAAATCATAATTCTTGATGAACTTGTTTTTGCTTTGACGAACAGTGACACGTCCTCCCCCAAGAATCTGTGATACCTGCTTTGCAATAGAAGGTTTTTCTGCCACACAAAGAATCCTCATAATAGTATCAATAATAAGTATACACAATCAATGATATAGTTATTTGTTGGTTTGTAGACAATGATTTTCTTTTTTGCTTAAACTCTGGTGAAATATGTATAGTCTTTGCAACTCGTGGAATTCTGCATTTTTTTTCTTCTTGCCTTTTCCTTTACTAGCAGCAACAAAAAAAACAAAAAAAAAATAAAAAAACAAGGCAAAGAAAAGCAAATTGTTAAACGCGCGCGCGTCTCTTTCAATTCCGCCGTCCCTTGATAAAGGATATATCAATCGAAGACGCTAATATTTAATAAAAAAATTTGATAAATATAATTGAAAGATCTAAAGGTATATGAGGTGTAGAAAATCAGAAAATATGGTATTATCATATGAGATGATAGTTGCTGGACTTGGTCAAAGATATAACTCAAGAAAGTACGAGTCAATCTTTATCACATTGGCCTGATCCAAAAGTTGCATTCATTGCTATTCATTAGTATCGACTTTATTCAATAACAACTGTAGTTGATTTTTTGTTGCAGCTGTTCTTGTTGAGTGTGTTGCATCTTGCTTCTTGTGCTGCAGATAGCTCTGGATCAAAAGTGCAACTCACTACTTCCCCCATCAATGACCACACTCAAGTATACACAAGAAAAAATTAAAAAAAAAAAATAAGAAGAATCCTGAGATAAGCGTGCCATTAGTAGAGGAAGAAAAAAAAAAACAATCAAATCCACAGTAGAATTATATCCAACATCTTTAGATTATCAACTATCGAAACAAATGATGAGTCTGACTAATGGATTTGAGTCTATCAATCTAACGTCAACCATACAGAGTGAAAATTTTGGATTAAAGGAAGAAATAACACCCATCAAGAAACTTCAATCTATTCCAGTATCCACTTCTGAAGATGAGGATGAAGATGATGAATTAGATCCTGGGGAATTTATATCTAGCAATCAAACCAAGAACCAACACATATACAATAAAAACCAAGGACATGTGATACTGAACAAAAAATCATCTGCAGACGAAACCCCTCCTTTACTTCAAAGTACAATTCAGAATTTGAAAAACTCTTCAAAGAGCTCATTTGATTCATTAAGAGATAGTGAATTGTTGTTCAGTCAAGACAGTATATTGATAAATTCAATAAAATTCCCTACAGAAGTATTCAAAAATAGCCACAAAAACAGTATCAACATCAACGACAACTCAGAAACACCTATTGAATATCTTTCAAACCGTGTGAAATTGTTAACCCAACAACTATTTGAAGATTCTCTAAAGTACAACGATTATTTACAAAATGGAAATACCAATTTGTATCAATTACGAAATAAGATTATCCAGAATTATAATCAATTATCAGAGACCTATTATTCTCTTAGTGAGTTGTACGATAAAGATGTTAATTACGCCAAAGACTTGCACGAATCATTCAAAAAATGGGATCAACTGAGAAATAAGGTCGTAGCTAAAGTGAAGTCAATCAAGAGTGATTCAAATAAACATGGTGCTAAATTATTCGGTCTATTGGATGAATCAAATGAAATTGATCAAGAGATCCAACAATTGGAAAACAAGTTGGCACAATTGAGATCCAAGAAATTAATTCTCAATAAAGAAATCGAAGATACAAGTAGCGTTTTAGAAAGTAAAACTGCTAAATATGTTGATGTTTTTAGAAATATGGAGAAACAGGGAAAATTATCAATATTAAATTTTCTTCAATCTAATGGAGTTCCAGCAAAAGATATCGATTCGATAATAAAGTATTCTTCGGTTGATGCCACTATATTAAAAGACTATTCCACTAAAAGGGGATCATCTAGTCAAATTGTTTCAAACCCTCAAGAAGCAAGGGAGTCGAAACCCGCTATCCCCC
>CAJVQF010000099.1:0-68807 GCA_911254575.1 Candida sanyaensis | reverse complement strand
CAATATGAGATAATTGATTAATAAATGATTTTTGTTCATTTATGGTTAAACCATCATAATATTTAAACAAATGATCTTGTTTGGCTTGGTTAAATGAATCTATAACTGGCTGTTGAGAATTAACTGTCATTATTAGTAACGTTGAGTATATACTAAATGATGGAAAATAATGTTTAATGATCTAGTGAATAATCGTGGGTAAAATAACCAAATCAAATACTTTTTTGTATCTATCTTAAGTGAGAGTTTCTATTTCAACCAAATAAAATAATAATAATAAAAAAAAAAGAAAATCAAAACAGGATGAATCTGGGGAATATGTTGGGAATTTTATATTTATTTATATGAATAAAAATTGTTGATGATGAATAAGATGATGACGAAATTCGATGTTTACGTTTTCAAATACAAAAAAAAAAAAAAATTTCGTAAATCAGATTTTTTTCTCCTTAGTGAAAAAGAAATTTTACTATAATTTATTGATAAAACACTTCTATAAATAGTATAGTATTGGTGCATGGATGTGTATCATATGCTTATGATGAGTGGAGGAGGCGTAAGAAAAAAAAAAAAATAAAAAATTTCAGGGCATAATAAAAATAAAGAAAGAACCCTTAACTATGGAACTAATACATGTAATAGTGGCAAACGTCATTGGTTGTAGTCATGGTCGAAGCGGTCGAAGTGGCAGAGGTGCACGTGATCAACCTATGTGTTCTTTGAATCAACTGATATCTAAGTGAACACGTTTTGATTTAGTTGTAATTTCAAAGATTTTGTACTGTAATCATTTCTTTTGTGATTACATAATTGTGCCAATGAAATTTAACTTCAACCAGGGAGAGGAACACCAATTGTTAGTTCAAAAAGATGAGTACAAAGAAAAAGAGACTTGAATTTTCCATCAAAGTCAACTGCATAAAAGAATTAATACACTACATGGAGTTACTTGATTCAGTTAAATTAATAATAAATGAATTCTTTTTTTTTTTCAATGGTAATGTACACGCTACCTTCTTATTTGAGAATTTGCAACTTTTACTTCAACCTTTAACTGTCTCTATACTCTATTACCTTCTTCATAATAGTCTACACGTGTACATCTTAGTTTAACTCAAATTTCGTTCAAAGTTTTTGTCATGATCGGATTACACTAAGGGAGAAAAAAAAAAAAAACCACACGCGCAGCGGCTTAAAAAATTACCCAATTAAGAAACGACAAATCTGGAACCATCAATGTGGAACCAAAAAGGAACCATTCAAAAAATTGCAAATACAAATCAATGTATAAACCTTATTATTATACAAAGCAAAATCAGAGATTATTGATAACATAACAAAAAAATCCCATCTCTTCATCATCAATAATAATTATCCATATATATGTGAACTGTATATTTTCTGTATCTATATCCATTCCATTCCTAAGGATTTTGCTGTATTTTGCATATACATCTCAATATAATCTTCTAAACCTTTACCTTTACCACCATATCTATCTCCAATAATATATTGTCTAAATCTAACAAAATAAAACATCAAATCAGAAAATGTAAGAATAACTTTAATTTTGATCAAGCTCCAATAATCATTGAAACTAATATGTCTTTCATATAACAATGCATTAACCAGTTCTTTTGTTAAAAGATTAATTCTATTCACAGGACTACCAAAACTTTGATTAAGGTTCTGAATCATTCTCATTGTTCTTGCTAAGAATGGCAAATCAGCCGGGAATTTTTTCTTATCACCAATGAAATCTCTAAATAAATCAGAAACGTTTCTATCATCTGGTTTCTCCGCATCATCATTATTATCAGGCATGAGTAATACGGGACGTAATTGAACCACAGTGGCAAACAAATCAAGCGAGGAAACCCCCCATTTCTTACCAATTCCTTCAATTCCTGGTGTATCTAACAGAAATAAGTATCGCCAAAGATTACAATACTCTATTCTAAATGAATCAGATAATTCAATATAAAGTCCATGATCTAATAAAACTAACTGCTGTTTGCCCTTTTTATCAAATCTTACTAATAAATTTCCTGGATGAGGATCACTATGAATGAATCCATATTTAAATATCTGGGCTCCAAATAATTTAATATATTTTCTCATAATTTCACCAAGATCAAATTTCTTTGCAAGAAGAACCTCTTTATCGGTTAGTGGAATACCATCAATCCATTCAGCAGTTAATACTTGTTCAGTAGTGAATTCAGGAAAATTCTTAGGAATATATACTGAATCGTCAATTGTTGGATCAGCATGTATAAGTTCTTGTAATCTTTCCGAATTGTACATCTCATGTTTGAAATTAGTTTCTTCAGATATCTTTTCACTGATATATTTGGTGAACATACTCAATGGGATGTCAAACACTTTTTCGTATACCCGACTGATGAATCGATAAACCCAAAGATCCACAGGCAACTGTCGATTAATATAATTATGTTGAACTTTAACCGCCACCTCTTCTCCATTTTTCAATTTCCCATAATGAACCTGGGCAATACTAGCACTAGCAATAGGTTCATGATTAATAACATCAAACATAGTGGTTTCATAATCATCTCCTAAATTCTTGCGTAAAACTTCATCAACATTTTCCCAACTTTGAATAGGTGCTTGATCATACATCATAGGAAATTTTCTTTGATATGGTTCAGGAAATAATCTTCCCTGATTAGCAATAGCTTGTCCTAATTTAATAAAGATTCCTTTATTTGTAATCAATAGATGTAATAATTTATCACTAGCAACTTCATGAAGATCATTGATACTAGGATACGATCTTGAATTAAATCCATACTCATAAGCAATCCATAACAAAACATATAGTGCTCTAGTTGATCTAGTGATAATTGATGAATAATAATACTTATCAAGTAAATATATACCTCCAATTCCTGTGGTGAGAATTGCTGTGGGGTATACGACGTAACGACGAAATTTACTCACCCGAGGTTTGGCCAATGTTGAAACATTATGACGAGGAGTTATAAAACGTAATGAAGCTGGCCTATGAATAATGGTACGTCTAATCATTTATAAAAGAATCTGTGTTGGTACTACAGGAAAGGAGAAAGAAACTGATAGCAATCCTCCCGTCCAAATGTAATCAGGATAAAGGCGAAAAAAACATCAAATTAGTGCCAAAGATTTCATCCAGATCTTGACAGTGAAGAAAAAAAAATAAAAATAAAAATGAAAATAAAAATCACGTGATGCATATGCTTCCTAAGATGGATATCATAATGAAGGAAATATTCAATAAAAAAATAAAATTAAATGGTGTTGATCATATGGTACCTTATATATAACATTAGCAAAAAAGTATTCTAATAGTTCTGGATACAAAATAGAAAAAAATCTTGTAAAGGTTAGAACAAAAATCACTAATAAATTTTAGTTCCAGAATAACCGTATCGGACATATCGATCACAAAAAAGTTTCTTTTTTTTTTTTTTTTTACCAAGATTAATATTTTCTGTAATCTAAAAATCTATTTAACAAAAACCTACATCGATTAAACGAAAACAAAAAAAAAAATAATAATAATATGTCAAAATTGCTTAAAAATTATTTAATTATCAGTCTTATCATTCTAATGATACCGTATTTTCGAATACTTCGGAAGAAGAAATTACTCCTCACGGTCATATTCGTGGTTTTGCTATTGGGTTTCAATTTCCTCCCAAATCTTTCCTGGGCCGATCTAGGAAAAGATCAACTACTCGCCGAAATAAAACATAATAAGCATGAAGCTACATTTATTCATAAATTATTTCTTAATGAATATCCAATAGAGACAGTATTGGACCTTCCATTTGATCAAAGATGTGATTTATATTTCCAATATATTTTACGACATGATAAATATTGGGCTATTGATCCAGAACAACATTATGATATTGATTTTAAAGGTAAAGAATATGAAGAATTTACCATGAAGAAGGGAAAACTATTAAGTAAAGAGTACCAACTGAAATTTGGAAACCATCAAGATCCTAATAATCATGAACAATTATTAGATGCTAATATTCAGTATCAATTTTATGAATATCAATCCCAAGTACATCAATTAGCAATAATGGATAGACTTGCAGTGGTAAGGGTCCATAACAAATGTATGGCCAAGGCACAAAATTCTATTCCGGTTGAAACAAAATTATATGCTTGGTTATCAAAACAATTCCCCAAGTTTGAAAAATGGAATGGTGAATTAAAAAATTTACAAATGGATCCTAACAAACTGGTATTGAATCAATATCAACATGAAAGCTCTGGGAAAGGGTTGGTTATTACAATTGGAGAAAAACATGTTGATGATATGATAAGTTTGATTCATTTACTTCGTGCTTTAAAGAATAAATTCCCTCTTGAAATTACGTATACTGAATTAACCGATGAATCCAAATCAAGAATTATTAATGCTGCAAGAGATGAATATAAGAATTTTCCTCAACAAGAAATATGGTTTGTTGATATTAACCCAGCAATTTTGGAAAAATATAGATCAGTATTTGAGACATATGATTATAAGGTTTTATCCATATTGTTTAATTCATTCGAAGAGTTTATTCTTCTTGATGCAGATACTGTTCTTTTTAAACCTCCTGAATATTTTTTCAATATTAAAGGGTATAGAAAAACCGGAGCATTTTTCTTTAAAGATCGTGGATTTATTCATCGTCGACCACTTAATGATGGTAAAGTAATTTCAAGTTTTGCTCCATCATTATTTGATACAGCAATGTTTGAAATTCCTCAATTGACAAATCATACTTTTGATAATCCATTTTTTAAAGGATTGACTCACTTTCAAGAAGCAGGGGTGGTTGTTCTTAATAAAAAACATCATTTTGATTCATTATTAATGGTTATTCAATTAACTTTAATACATCCTATAACTTTCAAAGCTTGGGGTGATAAAGAATTATATTGGATGGGATTTTCTTTAAATGGAGATGAAAATTATGTGTTCAATGATAATTTAGCTGCGGTTGTTGGGTCACTAACTCCGAATGAAGATAGAGTTCGTCCTGACGGTAAAAAATTCAATGGTGAAGAGATTTGCTCTTCTCATCCAGCTCATATTAGTTCTGACGATGGATCATTATTATGGATGAATACAGGATTCAAATATTGTGATAAAAAAATATCAAATTATGAAGATGAAGCTACAAAAAATAAAAAAAATACTGTTTGGAAGAATCTTAAAACCGGAAATGATTTTGAAAAATTCTATAATAGTCCTGTGAAAATCACTCATGCAATTATCCCACCTTTAGATAATGAATATAAAGAAAAGAAAAATGATGATGGTGAACCAATTGATGGATGGTATTGGCCACAAGAATTTTGTAAAAGTTATATATGGTGTGGATATTCTAGTACTGGTGGTGATAATGATACATTAGAAGGAAAAGTAATAAGATTTAATGAAAAAGAAGTTAAATTTTATGAAGAATTAGGGGATATATGGATTGGAACTGAACAAATAGGGTAAGTTCTATATATAAAAAAAAGGTGTATATACATTGGTATTCATTTTTATCGTATTCAATATAATCTAGTTCCATTGATATAGTTACTGTTTAATAGGTTATAAGTTTCCATAGGTATCAGAGACATAGAAATAATGCAACAGTGTCTTTGGTCTTGACTGAAGGATTCCAACATATTTCAATGTTGTTTAACCTCGCTCTATAACCTCAAATTCATGTTAATTGGTAGCGAGTCCTGAAAGAGAGAAAAAATTTTTTTTTGATTTCGATGCGAACTCTGAATAATTTACCGTTTAGATTCTTTTTTTTTTTTTTTGTTTGTTTGTTTGTTTGAATTATGGAGGACAGAATTTCCAAACCATCTATTCTACAACAGAGATCTACCTTAGTAAAATGATATCTCTATCGAGATTTATGTTGCGTGGAAAAGCAACCAGGTATATATCTCGAAACTTCCGAATATCCACGATACAACATTCAAAGTTTAATATAATACATGGTGATGAAAATCCTCAACCTAGTGCTAGAAGAGTTTATTTAAGACCAGGACAAATTAGAAGGAAAAATAACAAGAAGAAGGAATTAAAAAAACCATCAAAGTTGAATGAAAGTAGTCCTCAAGTTTTTGATGTATTATTGAATGAATTAGCATATCTGGAGAATGGTTCTAATGATTTAAAACAAGAGATCATCAATACTATAGAAACCCATAAACCAATTGATTCAGAAATTGGGAAAAAAGTATTTGAAAGTACTATTAATCGTTTGAATCGAGCATTTACCAAAACTCAAATATTGAATTACTTAAATCACCTTGAAAATAACGATCCTTTAGTTCTGAGTCATATGATTTCTGAAATTAAACATTTACCAAAAAAGTTAATGATTGAAAAAATGATACTAGATGTTTGGAAAGTTGTTGTATCAGATAAATTAATCATGGAGGATGTTTTAGAAACCATGCAATATCAATTGAAACCTTATGAACGATTTTTATTAGATACTAAAAGATCGAATGTAGTGCCTAATATGAAAAAATGTAATGTCAAAGCAGTTCTTTACTCAAATAAATTACGGATTTCTGGTACTGAAAGTGATATAAATTTTGTTGATAAAGAATTCAAGAAAATTTTGAATGATATAAAATGCGAAGAATTAGATATGAGTTCTTTAGAATCCATTGAAGAGCTTGAATTGGAGAAAATCCAAAAATTTACCAATATTTATTTTGAAAAAATGTTACTACAGGAGTTTGCGGAATGTATTACAGATCTAAAGACAATTTAGAACTAGCCAAAAGGTTATTAGCTTGGTCAGTGGATGAAAACCCCCATATCAAAGACGAAGTTTTCTGTATTGAGAATCTTGCTCTTAATCAATTTGCGCCATTCAAAAATGATGATATATTCCCTTGGTATGGAAAAGGTTTTGATTATTTCAGGTTGTTTAAAAAAGATCATAAACCCATGAGTGAATTAGTATTTGATAAATATGATTCTATGAGTAATTATTTTGTGAATCAAAAAGAATTGGTTAAGTTAAAGGATTCACGAATGTTCTTGCATGATGAACAGGACGTTGAACTGGTTCCAGAAGATGAATTATTAGAAAACGATCAGGCTGACGAAGAATATGCATCACGTTCTGATGAAGAGGTTGTTGAATTAGAGAAACAAGAATCTAAGGATAATTTTCCGGATATGTCAAAAATCCTTAGTAACCAAGAAAAAGCAAAAGATGTCGATAGACAACCACATGAAGATTTGGAAGAATTACGTAAGGAATTGGGTTCATTTTCAAATGAAGATGTTGATATTAGTGAATTTCCAAATATTGCCAAATTGGTTGAAGACTTTGAAGCAGCCGATTCAAATGCATCCAGTGGTGATATTGAAAACTTGAGAAAGGAATTAAATAATCTTATATTACCGGGTGAAGGTGAATCAGATATTCTTGACAATTTGTCTCAATTCGAATCAAAGGAAGACGATAAATCGCAATTACAGGATAAATCCAATGATACACCGGTATACAAACACTTGTCCACTTCCCAGATGGACAGATTATATGAACAAGTAACGGATATTTCTTATGCATCTAAGTTGGAAGGAGTCGGCAAGGATTCGATTTTGAGTTCTGCGTTTACCATACAATTTGGAACATTGTTGATGAAACAGAAACAATCAGAAAATAGTACATTATTCCCTATTGCTCTGTCGGTGACACAAGATACACAATTTGTGTTTGCTGGGACTGTTCCATACATGAACGATTTGGTAACTTCATTGCCATTGATTCAAGCTAATCATGAACAACCATTTACCGAAACTATTCTGATTAGATTGACCCCTTCGAAATTTCAAGTTAAAGATGGCAAGGCTGTCGTTGATAATGAATACGGAAACTACCCTCCTGTTGAAATTCAGTGTGAACTTGATGATAGTGGTGTTTTACAATTCAATACCTTGCAAGTTATTTCTCTTGAAGCAATCAAAAATGTGTCTGTTGGTTTACCGGATATTGGTTCTGATTTAAAAGTTTCACGTATGATACTTGGTGACTTATTGAATGGAAAAGAAGGTGACGTAACTGAAAGATTGAAAGCTCAACCCGAATTGACAGCCTTTATTGAAAACTCTCAATTGAAAATGTCCGGAAGTACACCAATTCATATACAGCCAAATTTAACATTAAATATCAATGGAAAAAGTGTTAACTACCAGTTTTTGAACTTGTCAAAAAAAGCAGAGTTAAACTTTGAGTACAATGGAAGACAAATCAATTACAGCATTATTAATGATGGTTTACTTGGTGGTATGCGAAATGAACTTGTCATTGGTGATGGAGAATTATCCAGAGAAGAATTTGAGGAGCTAATAAATGACTCTATAAAATTAGTTAACGAGATAAATTAAAGAACCTTGTATATATTACTATTTAAAGATGCACTATTTTACTTGTTTTTGTTTTGTATTCTGTATAAAATCATGTTTATAGATCAACATAAAAATAATTATTACACTACCCAATCTATTTCTTTTCTTCTAAGGTTTTGATATGTCTTTCCAAGTTGGAAATTGAGTTTTGCAAAGCAATGATATCAGATACAACAACAGTGTTGGATAAGTTATATTGATCTAACAAGTAGTAATAAGATAAAGAACCTGTGGTGGTGACCCCCAATAAGAATCCAATGAATCCGCCTCTGAAAGCACCTACTTTCTTAGGACGAATAGTTGTGGCAGCCTCAGTAGAGTATGAACGAATTGATGTACTTAATAATTGACGTGAAGATACTGAAAGCATTATGAATATATAGGGAAAGGAATTCTTGATAAATAAAAAATTGATTTGGGTTGGGTAGAGGGGGAATTTGGTTGGTTGAGAAAGATTTTCCTCATTTTTTTTTTCTTCCGTTTTCTACTTGGTTGTTTGGTTGCCCGGGGATTTTTCTGGTGATTTTTTTTTTTTTCTGGATGTCTGTTGAGCATGAATTATTCTTAATAGAAAATCATCAATTTTGCTAAAAGGTTTGGTTGACTCAAGAGCAACAACTTTATATAACCAAATATGATTTGGGGCGGGACATAAAAGTGGACCAATTGATTGAATCTGCTTTTGGTTGTCTCTGGAAACAGATCTGTTAATGAAAATCTCTTTTTGATATTTGAATTTTAGTCAGATTTTGCAATTAAATTCAACGAAATACTCTTGAAATTATAACCCTGAAATTGGATTATCTTGAGCCATATATCATATAATCAAAGAGTAGTACAATACTGTTACATTATTAGGACAACAACTGATCTGAATCAATGATCTCCAAATCTCAAATATATACATCAGCTGAATAACATTTGAGGTATATATATGTATCACATCTCAACCAAATAATGCTAATGAGGTTAGTTCAAATTGAATGATATCATGCCTACTAGAAATTTTTCTCCATGTTTATGTTCGTTTTTCTTTGTAATAAGTGCTGCTAAAAATTCTGTGGCTAGACATGTGACCAGATTTACCAATAAGAGCACCCTTATCCAGAATTAAAACAAATAAGAATAATTTATAGTCAATGAAATTATTATTTTCTATAATTCTTTTCCATAGAATTGCTTAATACTGTACATTTCATACATTTTCTAATAATCAGGATTTGCATTATTGAAATCACGTGTTTTAGTGGTCGTGTGCCGAGTTGGAGAATTTTTTTTTTTTTTTTTTATAAAATTGCAAGTGGTTTGAGAACAAACGGTAGACGGAAAAAAAAAAAGAAAATTTAAACAAAAAACCTAAAAACAGTTTGATTAACTGTTTGATTTCATCACGAAATAGCTACTACAACGGATCTTACTCAAAATTCGAATAGTTTTAACTCTGCTGTTGAGATATTTGTAAATCGTTTTAGTATATATACGTTTATTTTAATTTTAATTTTTATTTTTTTTTTTGTTATCTTCCATCAGGACCTGATTTTTTTTTTTTTTAACTACGAATCAAAACCAAAAAAATTACAACAGACAACGTTTTAATGGAATCAGAAACCAGACAACGTCCAGTTCGGGCAAATCGAGGAGAAAAATTGAAACGATATTTAGAGGAAGAAGAAGCATTATCATCTTTCAAACAAAAGAAACAAAGAAAAGGAGAACAAGAACACGAAGAACAAGAATCTAATGATGATGAGGAAGTTCACGAAGAACCAGAAAACAATGAGTCCAGCGTTAGTGCCTCGAGTGGAGATGAAGATCAAGTAGAAGAAGACGATGAAGCATATAATAATAATAATAACAATGATGATGATGAACAAATTAGATGTTTACCTTGTGGTGCTACCACAGAGAATTACAATGAAGAAGAAGATACCTTAGGTGATATGGTTCAATGTGATACGTGTAAAACTTGGCAACATTCAAAATGTATGGGATATAAAACCAAGAGATCAATTCCAAAAGTCCATAAATGTGATGTATGTACAGGAAAACCAGTATCCCTTGAGAAGAGACCACGCGGACGTTCAAAGAAGGCAACTGAACAGATGGAAGCAAAGAGGGAAACAGGTATTTCTGGATTAAAAGAAGTATCGAGAATTAGTACTGCAAAAGCATTTTACAATTACTTCAAAAAGAGATTTGCCAACAAACCAGAAGGTGAATTGAAAGCATTAGACAGATTAAGTGACGAGGAAAAAGATGAAAAAGCTAATGAACTAGCTAAAGAAATCGAGAGTTTAATTTTTGAAACCTATAAAGGTGATGCATATACAGCTGAAGGTCGAAGAATTTTATTTGTTCTCAAGAAACATTTTATGAATGAAATTGTTGAAGGTACAGTAACATTTAAAGATGTCTTACATAAAACTCCTCAAGAAATCAATGAAGATATTGCGAAGATTGAACAACAAAATAGGGAGAATATTAAAAATATTATATTAACAGAGAATGATAATTCCCAGATTATTAGAAGAACCCACAAAGGTGATATCATCAAAGAAAATGAATTTATTCATACCAATTTTATTGACGAAAGCATGGCAGGTAGAAAGGTTGATCATCGTAAGTTTTCTGGTGATATACTTACTCCAGGGAATCTTATCTCACATACTGCCACGGAGTCTAATAGTTATCATAATCTTAACCCTAGAATTGTTGATGAAGATTCTGATAGTGAACACGAAGATAAATTAGACAATGATGATACAAATATTAACAATAGAGAAAAATCAAAATCTACAGAATCTTTGAGTGATATTGATACCGGAAAGGGTACAGACAACGATAAAATAGAAGATGATGACGATTTTCTACCATTTTTATCAGGTGGCGAAGAGTCTTTTGAGAATACCATCACTATTGAAAAGCCTAAGATCTGGACTGGCAGAATCACATTCCCTGATTTTGCAACATTTAATGCACTTGCTGAATTTCATGCATGTACTGATGAACCCAAGAAAGACAAAGATATGGTTGTGACAATCTCAAAGGAGATATTGAATTTGCCAGAATATGTTGTACAGGGGAAACTTGATCGACATGTGGCCGATGAGTATTTAAATAAGGTGATTAGCTCAAGAGATTTGTTTATTATTGAAATTACCAATAAAGATGAAGTCAGTGACAAACAATATTTGAAATTATACGAATTTTTATTGCTTAAGAATAAAGTTGGGGTTTTAGGAATGAGATTAAAATTTGTCAAGGATTCATATTTAATGCCAATTGATTTTAGAGATGAGAGGTTGCCAAACTATTTGAAACCATTCAAGAAGGATCTTAAAATCGGATTATACGCCGTTTTTGTGGTACAACGAAATTACATCCCTAGATCCTCATCAAGGGACAGCGAATATATGCCAACTGCACGTGCCCCCGTTGTTCCAAGATATCAGCCAGCACCACCACAGTACAGACAGGCATCTCAACCACCTCAAGCAAGACAAACAAATGGTACTGGCGGTCAGAATTCAAGTACCAATCTTGAAGATATTTTGAAGCTGTTGAGTTAAACATATAAAAAAAAAAGTTTCTTGGTGAATTATTTGTATTATCTTTGTATTAATAACATGTATATTTTAAGACTAAACTAGTGTGTATGTAGCTGCTTTTGAGTAAAGTGAGGTAGTAAGTACTAGGAATAGAAAGTATTTTCAACTAGTAGCTCATGCTACCCTTCTGGTAGTGGTCTGACGTTGTCACGTCTGACTTCAGAGTTGTTTTATTAAAGGTAAATGCGATATGGTAAAGTGAAGAAACTTAAATATGAAAATTTCAGCAGTAATTGTTCTATAGTGAATTTATAATTTTTTTTTTTTTTTTTTGTTTTTATATTTAATTTGTAGGTTATTTCTAGCAAGTTTGATTTTCAGTATCTATACGATCATCTGAACCAAATTACAATAAGTTTACGGTAAAACATCTTCAACAAGTAGATGTGTCTATCTTTACTTGAATAATAATTTATTTTCTATATAATTCAATATACAAATCCTTTTATTAATTCTTCATTAAAATGTAAAATGATTTTTAGTTCAATTCTAAAACCAACAGGAAAATGCCAGTGAGAATTAAGCACACACAGTAAAGCCACCAAATTTTACCCTTCTGCCATTTCCAGGTTCATTATTTTCTCTTCTTTTTTCTATCTCTTTCAAATAACTTGAATCATCATACTTAGATTCTTGTTTCAATATTCCTCTTGGAGGATACACCTTCTGCTGTATCATCTTGTTTGGTACTATTCCAGTATTATATGGGCCATTCCAAGTATTGCTATTCATGTTACGATGCCAAGTGTTTGGTTTTGAATAACCTCTGCAAGCTGTTGGTGAACTTGTACTGTGACTACCAAATGTTTGGGCAAGATTATTACCATGCACATTAATATTGCTGCTGGCCCTGTTGGTATAATCAGATACAGCGCCTGCAGGAGTTAAAGAATTAACCACCAGTACGTTATTAACCACAGGTGTATTGTTGATCACGGGTGTTGTGGCAATAGTTGGAGTACTGTTCGATACCGGGGCACTATCAACTACAGGTATATTGTTATCCACAAGTACATTTTTATCCACAAGTACATTTTTATCCACAGGTACACTGTTAGTCATTGGAGGAACGTTATCCACTGGGATATTCTTCAACGTTGAAGTATTTATAAACCCGAGTGGAATCTCATCGTCGGTTGAATAATTCATTTCTGGAACTGTAATTGCTTGTGGCACATTTGAAACCATTGGCATTACCTTTGGCGTAGTAGCTACAGCCAAAGCATAATTACAGATTGGTATATCATCATTTTCATCCTCAGAATCCACTTCAAGTGCCAACAACCCTTCCTTATCCTTCAAAAGCTGTCTCAATACTGCTCTCTTCTTCTGTGCTTTCCTTTTACGAGTCCTTGATAAAGGGCCACTTTTCAGTTCTTCATTCATGCTTTCCAAAGCTCTCTCTACGTATGACATACGACTTTCAATTTCCGCTAGTAGCTTGGCCTTTTTAGAAAGTGGAAATGATGCAGATAATACGCTTGGATTGATCAAGCTAACTGGATTTAAATCATTATTGTTCATTGGACGCAGCATTTTTTTAGGCAACTTTAATGTAACCATAAAAGCTGGATTTAAAGGCAGCTTCGGTGAAGTACTAAATGCCTGTGAAGGAGATGCCAGTATTGTTTGTGATGGTAGTTTGAGCGTGACAAAAAATGTATCACAAGCCTTTGGCTTAGAGATACCACGACTCTTTTTGGGTGCACCATATCTATTCAGTTTGAATAGTGTGCCAAGAACAGGCTTCTTCATTAAGGGCTGATCAGAAGTCCGAGAGTCATCATCTTGCCCTTCAAGATTATCAGAAGATGGATGTGTTTCGGCTACTTGTTGAATTGGTGATTCAGCAGATGGTTCAGCAGATGATTCAGCAGATGGTTCAGCAGATGGTTCAGCAGATGGTTCAGCAGATGGTTCAGCAGATGGTTCATCAGGAGGATTAACTAGAGGCTGGTCATTTAACTTGATTTCTGTATCGACTTTATGCTGTCTATGTTGTTGATCTTCTATCGATCCGACTGACAGTTGTGTTGGAGGATGAAGTGATCGTTCGGGTAATGGTTGTGTAGCGAGTGTCGCTGATTGTTGATCTGGTTGCGATGGATCCGCACTGGATGATTGATTACCAAATCTAGGACCACGTGGCATTGGCTTTTCTATTGCCCCAGTTGACACCAATCTTTTTGGTCCAATAGGTCTCTTTACATGTGGGGTTGTTTGACTATGACAAAAATCCAACAGTGACGACATCAAGGTATCATTCAGTTTTTCTTCTGATGATGGTGCTCTTATCATCCATAAATGGGTGTTTGTGTACATGTAATTTTTATATAGGCAAAATTCTTTAGGCCAATTTCTGGGAATCTTCACACCATGTTCATATTCAATATCACCTTGATCATCATATTGATTTGAATATGCATTATTTTCATCGTGCCTGTAGTGATCAGGATAGTAATCACTATAATGCTTGTCACTATGATAATGCTTGTCACTATGATAATACTTGTCAGCATTAGAATGATTACTATCAGACCTGTACGTGTTTCTCTCTTCTCTATGTGTGTGATTCGAATTTTTATATGGTGATTGTCCAGTATTATAATCGTGCGTATCATGATACAGCCAATCAGATGAGTGCAGGCGTCCCATGATCGATCGATATTTATTACTGATTTCTACTTTTTTTTATAAGTCTATAGTTGTAAAATACTTCTTCCAATGAATCCGTGAATTTGGAAGTACTAATTAAATGAAAATATTATTAATGATTTATCTTTTTTTTTTTTTTTTTTTTAGTGCCTAAAAATTTGGCGATATTTTAATTTTAATATATTTTATAATTGGCTCACAATCTATGCGTGCCTATAATTCAGATGAGTGGTTATTTTTTTTTTTTTTTTTTTTTTGTTCGTTTGATTTTTGCCATTTAGGGTCTACACTTTTTCTTGTACACTCATAGTTGAACCCCTAGATTAAATAATTATGCCATGTAAAATCACACCACGTTCACGGGATCCACTATCCCAAGTAGTTGACAAAAGTGCAATACACAACAGATCTGAAGGTTGTTGTATCATTTCTACCCTCTATTGACCATGTTACTACCTATTGGAATCAATTCATGACGCGTATGACATAATGGCGGCATGTCGCAAAGTTTTATGTGAGAGATTTTCGCTTGCTCTCGTTTTTTATTCTTTTTTTTTTTCTTTTTATTTGGTCTAGTGATAAGGAAGATAGCTGATAATATCTAGTAATCTACTGCCACTATGGAAACTCAGGTTGACAGTCATTCATTTCCACATTCATCTGAATCACAACCTAAGTCGAGCCTAAGTTCAGATTCACTATCGTTTAAACCTATAAAAGACAGAGTTTCGCGCATAATACATCCCGATGAATCGGAAGAAAATATCAATGATCAGAATGAGATAACACCCATAATTGATGATACAATTGTTGATGGAACCAGAGTGGGTGTTGAAAATGAAGGAGGAAGTGATGAAGAACAACAGCAAAAGGAAGACGCAGACGAAGAAGAAGAGGTGACCGAAATTGATGGAGAACAAGTTAAAGATTCTATCAGTCCATTTCTGAAGCAATTAAAGGAAATGTTAAAGAATAATGATAAGGAGTATAAATCACGTCAGACATTTCTTGTATCATATTCTCAGGATACACAAGCTGTTGGAGATACCCAAGTCATAAGCAAAGCTTCTCTGGAAAATGAAAATCATACAAAAGAAAAGGGTCAGACTCTAGGAGATACACAAGTAATTGAAAACAAACAAGTGATTCACCCTGACACACAACTAATCAATGATTCAAAGGTTTTTTCAGAAACACAGATAATCCTAACTAAGAAATTCCAAGATGACACGCAAGTGATACCAAAAGCAGATAGTCAGTTGACTAATGGAATCGATACCAATCCTGAGCCTTACGGCAAATTACTGCTGCTTGGTAGTGATGGCATAGAAGAGACTCAAGCGGATACTGATAAAGAAACCCAGCGTATTCCGAAATATGACCATGATACCCAAGTAATACCCAAGAAACTACCCGAGATCTTTATGGAAACACAACCAGATAGTCAGAATGATAGTTTGTCTCAGTTTAAGTTAGAAATTCCAGAGACCAATAAATATTTTGCAGATACACAATTAATACCCAGAGACACAATACCAAGTGATACTCAAGTTATACCAAGGCCCCGGGATGGAGCAAAAACCAGGAATTCTCAGTCACAACCACAAGTATTGAACACACAGGAGTTTTCCAATTTATCACTTAGTGAATCTCCCGAAAAGGAGGATATTGAAATACACACTGATAACGATGAAGAAATAACAAAAGAAGAAGTTTTAAGGTATGATGATTCTGTTGCAAATCACCGGATGAAGAGAAAACTACCAAATAGTCCAAGAAAGCTCAAGCGTAGAAACACTGAAAATTTATCAACTTCAAATCGACTCAGTTCATCCACTCCAAATATTCTTAAGAATGATGCATTAAGACAACATTCAGTTCCATTGGTTTTGGCATCACCAATTGGTGTACATAAAGCATCGTCATCACCATTAAAGTACAAATCAATCCTCGAGGAAGAGAAGAGTATTCGAACAGATAGGATTGAAGGTGATACAAGTAATATAGATATGGAACAATTTCCATCATCACCTAGTAAGCTCACCAAGATTCTGTTTGATGAAGAAAATGAACCTTCTGAATTGGACGAGTTAGATTTTGATTATGCCAAAGAGAAATTGAAAGAAATAAATGAGCATCAAGATGAGGATATAGAAATCTTGAATGTTTCAACTTTAGGGAACAAGAATAAGGGCAAGATCAATGCTGATAACTTAGATAGTTTCATTGACGATGGTGACAGTGTTGGCAATGATGCTGATGCTGATTCTGATTCTGATTCTGATGATGATTTATTGGATAAAACGTTTGAATTAGGACCACTGGATGAACCAATTATCCCCAAACGAAGGATCAGAAATATTATTAATTCACAATCTCGAAGCAATACCGAGGAAGAATCATTAATTGAAGAAAGTACCGAACCTGATATATTACGATCAGAAGTTTCTCAAACCTTAACAGAATGTGATATAATCAATCATGAAAGTGTCTGGGCCATGTATGGTTTGAAAATGTACGCGGGAATGTTAGTCGCTAAGTATATTGATAACCTGAATGTGGATTTTATAGAAGGTACTTATAGTATTAAGAACACTGATTTAAATTTGTTAGATATAAGAATTGGCGATACCTTGAATATCAGACATGATCGTCACAAATATATTGTAACTGGATTATCAATATTAACTTCATTTCAAGGTATTAGATGTATGAGAGGTTATAATATTGTTCACTTACAAAGGTATCCAAAGAATAAGAATAAAACTTCAAAAGAAATTACAATTCCTTTGTCGGAATGTTTTATGGAGTTGAGTGATTGGGCAAAACACCAACAAAATTTCAGGTTAGTCATCAATGAACGGAATGTCTTTTCAGAAGAAGTACTTTCTACGACGGCAATCAAATCAGGTACGTTATCACGATATTCAAGTGATATAAAACCTGATTTTTTGGATTCACAAGTGTTTCAAGGAATGCTTTTTTATATGACTAGTATTGAAGGTAAACGGAAAGAAAAACTCAAACAAATGATTGAGAGTAATGGTGGAGTTTTATGGGAGAAGGAATTGTATGAATTATTTCAATTCAAAGAAACTTTGGAAAATCTAAATTTAGCCAGTGAAAAATTAAATGATTTCAAGTTTATTGCATTATTGACTACTGGACATTGTCGAAAAGCCAAATACATTCAAACATTAGCATTAAGTTGGCCTATTTTGCTGGACAAATTCATTGATGATGTGATAATAAATCCAAACAATATTAACAATTGGTATAATTATTTACTTCCATCAGGATTTTCTACAAAATTAAATACTATTAAAAGTATTGATATTTTTAAATTTCGGGATAATTTTCAAAATGGAAATTTTATCAGAGATCAATTGAAATTAAATAATTCAATATTTAAAGAGTTTAATATTTTGGTTTTGCAAAATAAATCATCAAATTTTGAATTAATGGAAACTTGTCGATTTGTTTTTTATGCATTTGGATCCAAATCATTGGAATATTATACAAAAACTGATCAAATTGTAACAGCAATTAAAAATAATCCTGATAATTTAATGATTTTTGATGAAAGTAGAAAAATTAATAAGATATTAACCAATTGGAAATCTAAACCAACCAAAAGAGGTAATTCAAAATTAGTCTCAATAAAAGTTATTGATTGGGAATGGGTAGTTCAATGTGTTATTAATGAGACGTTATTAAAATCAGAGACCTTTTCAATTCAAATTTAACTATATTTAATTTTATTTATTACTCAATTATAATATATGCATATACAATTCATCAAGCTCTGCCAAACATTCTATTCATCAACATAGAGAATGAAGCTTTAACTAATGGCCAGCCATTATCATTCTTGACAGCATCACCATTTTCTTCTAATCTTCTTAATAAATATTCTTTTGTTTCTAATGGTGGACCCCAAGCAACATATTTAATAACATTACCAATCTTATTATTTTCAATTAAATCATAAGTAACAGAATCAGCCATACCTAATAATTGACCCAAAACAACATTAGTTTTATTTTTGTTGAGTTTATTTTCATCATTATAAACTTTGTTACTGGCCAATCTTAAACTTTCGCCATTATGAGAAGCAACAACTAAATGACCAATGGTTGATTCATTAGATTTTTGTTTCAAAATTGAATCAATACAATAACTTATACCATTATTATAATTGTTATCAGTATCTTGTTTAGTTTTATGAATAACGGTAGATCTATTTTTTTCTGAATGAATATAAGCACCACGGACCAATTTCAAACCTAATCTGTAACCATTCTTATTAGCCAATTCTTCTTCTTTAGCTAATAATTTTGAAGAATCAGTTAAATACATTTGCAAAGTACCAACAATTGAAACTGGATAATTCAATTTGTTAAATTTAGAATATAATCTTCTTTGTAATTCATAAACACCTTCTTGTAATTCAAATTTTTCAGCATCAACAACAGCAACAACAAATGGTGAACTTCTTTCTGGATATTCTTTAGCTAATTTAATATTTGAATCATAAATGGTTTGACAAACAACAGAAGCTTTTTCAACTAAATCTTCAAATTCTTGTTTTTTAGTAGTATTAAAATTTCTTAAAACATTAGCTGCATCTTTAGCAAAACCAGTTGGTTTAATAGCAACATAACCAGGAGGAATTGCATTAATATCAGAAGCTTGATTAATCATTTTAATGGTATGTGGTACCAAAATATTATCAATACTTTTGGCTGTTTCTTCAACAATATAGTTTGGATCAACGTTATCATTACCATCACAAGCTTCAATAGTTAAAGAAATCATCATATTATTAATTCCTCTTTCATGTAATCTTAATCCCGTTTTTTTAACCTCATCAATGGTTTCGCCACCACAATAAATTCTGTAAACCAAAGCCTTAATAAGAAACATTGGAACATAAGGGAATACTTTAATACATAATTGTAAAATTGGTTTGTTTAAAGTACATAATCCAATCATGAAAAATGACATCAATTCTTTATTATCAAATGCTTTCAAATATTCTGTTGTAGAAATTTTGGAACCAATTTTTGAGGAAGTAGTAGAGATAGTAGATGAACTTGTTGTTGTTGGAATTTGTGGTATCATATTACCGATGGTTGTGTTTTGTTTATTTGGAGTATCATGGAAGTTTCTTGTTAAGTGTTGATATCTCACCATTGTTGCTGTCGGTATGACAGTTGAGTATTTGATAGATTTTAATGATTGCTTAGTAGATAATAATCTAAGAGACATTTTTTTTTTTTAAAAAAAGAATATAATTGATCTTGATTTTGAATTAAAGTAAAAAGCTAAAAATAAAACAAAAACCAAAACCAAAAATCGAATTTAAGGAAAATTTGATTTATATTTATAGAGCAAAATTTAATTAAAGTCATCAATATACAAGTTCTTATTTAAGATCATGTAGCATAAATATTTGCTTATCCGCTAATTCTCATAAAAAAAAAATAAGTTCATGAAAACAGGGTTATGACAAGCGAGATAATGTTACAATACTATACAGCTCAAAAGAAAAAAAAAAAAAATGACACACAAACAGTGACTTCTGTGTGCCCCACAAAATTGCTATAATCATTCAAAAAAAAACGGGAAATGACTAGCGAGATGAGATTATTTTAACATAAAACGGCACAAATAAATACAAAATAAAAACTCTATTAACCGTGTTAACAACATCGGCTACTTGATTTGGTCTTGTCAAAATAATCGGCTGATAATATCCATGGAAAAATCATTCAATTTATATAAGGTGATCTCATTGAATAGGAGTAGTACACATTACGTTGTTTCGCTTATCATTTCTTCAATAAATTTTATATGTACTGTACTTTTAATAGTTTATAAGAGATAACAATTTTATATACTAAAGGCAATTGAAAGAGAAATCTGTAAAAAAAAAAATTGATATGAAATAGACACGTGACTTTTATTTTTTTCTTTCTCGCTGTTAATATCCCTCGATGAAACATTAAACATCCACATAACAGAGAATATAGCCAATAAAGGTTGAGGCATCAAATAACAAAATATTGGTAAATATAAATAAATAATTCTTGGAAATGAAGGAAATGATCAAGTTTGATTTCCCCACAAAATGTACTCATCGGAGTTTATATTATCCCACGAATATTGTCAAAAAAAAAAAAAAAAATAACACCATACTGAGTATGGACCAATAGGTCACTAAGTGGTAGCGGTATGCTCTTTTTCTTTTTCTTTTTCTACAGTGGGATTTTATAATCACTGAAGGATAATTCATACTGATGTATAAACTAGATTGTTGGTATTATATATATACAATTTATACAATTTATACAATCTTTTTGTTTTTCCTTTAAGCAATTAGTTTATTCATTTGTTCAATGGTATAATCCAAAACATAAGTTTGTTCCACCATATCATCAAGTCTTGAATAATGACGTTCATTATATGGAACAATACTATCTGTAATTTTCATTAACCCTGGAATTTCAGTTAATTTATCAGCACCAAATTTATTTAAAACAACATTTAATAATTTTTGACTGATTTCAAAAAATTTAAAATTAGTATTCCAATCACGGATTTTCTTAAATAATCTAATTAATTGTTCATCATTTAATAATCCTATAGCTTCTTCTAATTTGAATGAACCAATAGTTGAATCTTGATCTTCATTAGTTTCAATACATGATTTAACAACATTATATAATCTCATTGAATGATCTAAAGTTAATGCTAATAAAAATGCATTACTCCAATCTTTATTTCTAATGAAATTACTTAAACTTTGTTCTTGTTCAACTTTATCTTTGGCTTGTTGTTCTCTTTGTTTAACTTCTTCTTCTGTATTATCTTTCCATTGACTTATTTTACCATCTGCATCAGCAGTAATAAATTCTTCACCATCATTTTTTAAATCCATGGCCCATATTCTTTGATCATGATTATCTAATGATTTTATTATTTCTCCTAATTTATAATCCCAAATTTTAATTAACCCATCAGCACCACATGATAACAATTGTGGATGATTTTTATTAAAAAATTTGACTCTTTGAATTGAATTGGTATGTCCTTCTAAAGTTTTTTTACATGTGAAATCTAATAATGACCAAATTTTAATTGTTTTATCACCACTTCCTGTAACAATTAATTTATCAAATTTATAAAAGTTAATATCCCATAATCCACGTTTGTGACCTTTTAAAACACCCACAGTTTCACCGGTTTCAACTTGCCAAATTTTAGCTAATTTATCATATGATGCAGTAGCAAAATATTCATCATTTGGTGCAACATCAATTGAATTAATATCTTTATCATGGGCACGTCTAGTAAATTCAGAAGTTTTAATAATAGAATTCAGTTTTTGAGGAATTTTCCATTTTTTAATTGTTAAATCATTTGATCCAGTAATTAAGAATTTTGGTTCATCAAATGATTTTGATAAACAAATAGCAGTAACTGATCCCGCATGACCTTGAAATCTTGCATATGATTCAAAATCTTCTGTATCATCATTCCATTTCCATAATCTTGCTTCATTATCTTTAGATGCTGTGGCTAACCATTTACCATCATTGGAAACATCAATGGCATTTAAAATATCAGTATGACCTTCATATAATCTTAATTCTAATGGTCTGGTAGGATCAACAATACGTAATGCTGGGGAGTTAGTTGCCATGGCTAATAGATTGAAATTTGGACCAGCATATTTAACATCGGCAATAATACCTTGATTACCAGCAATTCTTTTACTAATTGATAATTCAATAATTTCCGTTCCATCTGGTGAATAATCTAGTAATTCTATTTCAACTAATGTTTGATCACTAATAACCAAATATAAACTATTATCATGCATTTTTATAACATCAATAATTAATAATTCTTCACTAGTTTTTAATGGTGTTGGAGATTTTGCAATTAAATCACCTGTTTGTAAATCCCAAATCTTTAAAATATTTTCCAGCCCAGCAGTATAAAAGTATTGTTTATCACCCAACATAACAAATCCTGCTGCTTCAATCTGTTCATTAACTGGGAAAGTGTTTATAGTTTTAAAATTTCTAGTATTGTAAAGAATAACAACATTATCTCTACCACCAGATAAAAATAAATCTCCATCATCATTAAATGCCACACCTCTAACGGCAGTATTATGATCTTTTAAAGTGAATATACTTTTTCTTTTAATTAAATCCCAAATTTTAACTGTTCCCATAGTATCACCACTTGATAATTTCCAATCTTGAGAATTTAATTCACCATAAAAATTCAATGAACAAACAGTAGTACCATGACCTTTTAATGAATGAGTAACATAACCATTTTCTATATCCCATACAGTAATAACCCCATCTGATCCACCAAAGGCAAATAAACTTGATGTTGAATCAACTGCAGATATAAAAACTGGTGATGGTAATTTAAAATTTTTAATGATTTGTTCTTTAGTTAAATCAAAAATTCTTAATTGCTGAGATTGGGAAACTAAACCAAGATGAGATCCATTAGGAGTAATTATTAAATTAGTTATTATTTCTCCATCTCCTTCAATTTTATGAATTATTTCATTAGTAAATAAATTTGTTACAATTACATCTTCATTTAATGGTGTGGCTAAAAATTCTCCATTTGAAGTAGAAATAGTTGCACTGGTTCCTCCAACATATATTGGATTTATATCATCAAATGTATATGTTGTCTTTAATTCATCCATGTTTGGTTGTTGAAGGTAATGGTATATCGGAATTTAATTGAATGGAATATTTTTTTTTTTTTTTTTGAATATAAATTTTTCAGATGAGCTTTACGCAGGTATTGATTTTTTTTTTTTTTTTTTACACTTAGAGCAACAACGTCATGGCTACCAATTGATACACGTGAGTGCGAAAACCGTTATCAGTTAAAATCCCATATTGAATTCACTGTCTACCTTTGTCATGGATTTCCAGCAGTACTTCTAGTTGTACACTAGCCATCACATTAATCTAAAAATTTCATTCAATGCGTGGTTTGTTCTAACAAGACAGTTAATCAGAGATTTCTCAGAACAATTATGCTCAAGTAATCATTAATGCACAAGTTTTTCTTAATTTAGGAAAAGATGAATTCTGGAGCCCAAAGGACACACAAATAATCTTTTAGTCAATTCCTGAGACTATTTGAAGTGTATATGGTGGGACGAAAATCTTAAACAATATAAGCAGGTCATCAGGTAGTAATTTGTATCCTTAGATTGTATTCCATTAACGTGTAACCAAAATATATATATAATGATTCTTATTGTTGATCTACATCAATAAAAAGTAAGTATTTGGTTTAAGTATCTTGGTACGATAAAATTTACTAACATTCACTTAGGTTTGATGAAGGTAAAGCGAAGAGCCAAGAAAAAAGGAAAACAAAAATTATAATATTAGAAAAAGTCACGTGAAACAATGAGTGGTTAATAATGTAAATAATCAATGAATGTTTAAGATGATAAGGATAACACGGGGATTATTAAGTAACGTTATGTAATATCTAGTTTTATGAGATTATCCAGTAGTTGAGTTTATTTCGTGGGTTTGGGACAACTTAACATATCGGATATATCGCGATCACAAAAAACCGAAATGCCGAGTACATTTTGAGTTTGATGCATATCCATTGCAGAATTTTGAGTTAATCTAAAAAATCAACAAAACTTGAAGAATTTTTTTATTTTTTTTTTTGTAATAGAATGTCTTGGTTATAATATTGATTCAATTATTAAGCAAATGATACTACTGTGTTGCAGACGTCGAAAGAAAAGAACAACTTTATTATTATTATCAGTAATACTAATATTCTTATTGAATTTTCATCACCTTGGATTCCAATCCAATTCCCGAAAGGATCAATTAATATCTAGGCTAAAGGATATCAACCACAACAACAACAACAACAACGAGGAAAAGCCATATATTTATAATAAATTTTTGCATAAATATCCTATTGAATCAATTTATGATCTTTCATTAAATCAACGATGTGATTTATTTTTCAAATTTTTAACCAACATTGAGCCTCGATGGAGAATTGATCCATCAAATCATTATAAAATTAATTATGATGATGAAAAATATGATGAATTTGTATTAAGAAATGGATTCGGGCTAAGCATGAAATTTGAAAATCAAAATAATAAAATAAATGCTCAAAGTGAAGATTATGGTGAAAAAATTCGTGAATTTTTTAAACAAGAATATTTTAAAGAAGAATCCAAATCCAATCAAATTGAAATTATTAATAGAATTACAATTACTAGATTATTCAATCATTGTTATATAAACCCTATGTTAAAAGAATCATCATCATCAACCAATAAACAACAAAAATTCAAGAATACCAGAGATTTAAAAGCTTTTGAACATAGAGTTAATCCATGGTTAGATAAAGAATTTCCTACTTTTGAAAATTGGAATGGGGAATTACGTAAATTGAAAATAACAAATGACGAATTGATATTAAATCAATATAAGAAATCAAGTTCAGGAAAAGGGATAGTTATAACACTTTCGGAGAAACATGTAAATGATACAATTAGTTTAATTCATACTTTACGTGGATTAAATAATAAACTTCCAATTGAAATAATTCATACCGGTTTATCAAAAATTTCTAAAGAAAGACTAATTAATTCAGCAAGAGATAAATATCATGATGATTTACTAACCCAAGATATTTGGTTTGTCAATATTAATAAAGCAATTATAAATGGGTATCGATATATTTTTCAAAAATTTGATTTTAAAATATTATCAATGTTATTTAATTCATTTGAAGAATTTATTCTTGTTGATGCAGACAGTGTAATGTTTAAACCTCCTGAATATTTTTCAATATAAAGGATATAAAGAAAAAGGAGCATTTTTCTTTAAAGATAGAGGAGTTCTCATACCTCGTAAACTTGAAGATGGTGAATATGTATCATCTTTTGCACCATCATTATTTGATACAACATTGTTTGGAATCCCTCAATTAACAAATCATACTTTAAATAATCCATTTTTTAAAGGATTGGTACATTACCAAGAATCAGGATTATTAATAATTGATAAAAATCGACATTTTCATTCATTATTAATGGTTATTCAATTATTATTTATTCATCCTGTATCTAAAAAAAGTATGGGTGATAAAGAATTATATTGGATGGGATTTTCCCTAAATGGAGATGAAAATTATGTATTTAATGAAAATTGGGCAGCTGCTGTTGGTACAATAACTCCAAATGAAGATAGAATTCGTCCTGCTGGGGAATTTTTTAAATCTAAACAAATTTGTTCATCTCATCCAGGTCATATTAATTCACAAGATGATTCTTTATTATGGATGAATTCAGGATTCAAGGTTTGTGGTAAAAATATTACTAATTATCAAGATGAATCAATAGAGAATAAAAAAATGTCTATTTGGAAACATATTCAAACAGGAGAAGAACTTGAAAATTTTTATAATAGTCAAGTAAAAATCACTCATGCTATTATTCCACCATTAGACGATGCATATAGATTAAGGTATAGTTTTGAACAAGAACCTTCGGATGGTTGGTCATGTCCTATTAAAATTTGTCGGAATTATATGTGGTGTGGGTATTCAAGTATTGGAGGAGAGAAAAATAAATTAGATGGACGAATAATTACATTTAACAATGATGAAATGAAATTATTTGAATATTTAGGAGATTTATGGCTCGAGCAGCAATAAACCTTGATTGGAGTAAATGAAGAAAAAAATATATATTAAGTATACAAAAGAGACAACTTTTTAAAGAATAAAACTGTCTATTCGTGTGTGTTTGTCAGGAATTTGCTTAATTGAAAACCTATTGAAGTTTATATTCAACTGCTGCTCAATTCTGAATACACTTTACAATCTCTTATCCCATTTGCTATCTTTGACTAAAATGGTACTGTGATTAATATCTACTTCTCTTTAAATACTACCAATGTAATTAGTCCTTATGTTATGCCTGTAAAATATAATATGACATTGAGATCTATGGATACAAAAAAAAGTACCCCATTAATCACCAGAATCTCCATCTTTTCTTTTTCCCCAAATGAAAGGCACTAGTTTTGAAAACTGTAACTGTTCCTTCATTTTATTTTTATCTGTTTCTATTTCATTCTTTTGAACATACCATTTGTAATAAACCCAACCTAAGTTTTTCCCCATGGGTTTATTATATATAGTGACGCATTTGGTATGGTTTTGTCCATATACCATTCATAACCTTAGTTATGCAGTTTTATATACACACTAACCTGGCGATATTTTATTTTACTACAAGAATCTATTAAAAATACGGACATGACCGGGGTTAGCTCATACCTTTGTTGGTCCCCACTAGGGGACTTAGTCCCACTCCCAGGTGGGAGGGTGTGGGGAGTTACCGGGCCGTATGTGGGCTCACCCAGCCCTGTGTCCCCTTCCTGGGGGACTTGCTCCCACACCCACCCCTTTAGGGCGGGGAGCGGCTGGGCCCCCATTTTTTGGGGGGCTGGCCCAGCCCAACAACGCAGATCCCCCCATCTTTGGAGGGGACCGCGTAACCCCCTGGCCCAAGGGGGGAGGATCCGGGTATTATAAGAGGGCTGGTCACAAAGCCCCCAATACCCGGTCCTCTGGTCTAAAATTTTACCATCGGGACTACTTTATTGTGTCCCAATAGTATAGAAGGTAACTTGTGACCAATTGTTACCTCCTAATGAAGAACCTTCGCTAATCCACATTGTCCTTTTTTAGTTTTTGTGTGGATCCCATACTAGGTTCAAGATAATGATCTGCCCAAATCACTATCTTCTTTGGAAGGTTCTTCTTCAATGCATGTCTGTCGTCAACAACATCAGTAATGATTGATATCCTCTTGCAGTGATTGGTTTCCTCTTCTGATGATTGGTTTCCTCTTTGTAATACTCCTTCATCATCTATGTCATAATGGTTGTCAAGAATAATATGGGGCATTAATCATTTGTAATGATCGGACAATATAATTAAGTAATGGATTCATGTAACCTTCTGTAATCTTTGGATTGTATTGGAGTATATTATTCTTGAGACAACCAATAATTATTATTTAAATTACTTGAAGTTAGTAAATGAGCAAGAACGTAATTCTATTAGCATGATTGATACATACCGCTTTAGTTATTTGATGGATATTTGTTGTTGATAATATGTAAACAAAAAAGAAGAAGAAGAAAAAGTGTTGTAAAAAAAATATTTTTTGATTGGAAAACAATTTGGCTATTTATAGTTGTCTATTTGTGGGCAATTTTATTAGGCTGCAAAGTAGGTATTTTTAATTTTCGCCATGTCACACGACTGGTTTGAAAGATTACAAACGGAAACTTGACGACAACTGTGTATGTAATACTTCTATACAGAAACCAGAACAACTAAATAACATGTAATAAGAGCCATTATTTGATCACCAGAGTAATCATTTATTAAAAATAAAATAAAAGTTACAATATGAAATACAATTTAACAAACTGTTTTGTTTCTTCGGGCTTGAATAAGAGAATGGACATAGCGTAAACAAGATAACAAATAACAGCTGTAAGACAACATAATGAATCACAGACACCAGGAAGATGCAAATGGTACATTATATTGTGTAATTCAAGTGGCGCCTTAAACCAGCTCAGCTCAAGTCTTAGTATCAAGCTTTGTCTTAGCAGACCACTGAACATCGCTATTCATAATATTCCTAATAATCATTCATATTGCCGTTGATTTTTGCTCAATAATTAACTTCTAAAATGACATGATATGAGAGTAGCTTTTGTATTTGCTTCATGTGGTTTTCACACGTTGTATACATTTTTTTGACTTCTAATTATATGTTCGACATTTATTTTATGTTCTATCTCTATTCTTCGTTTTTAATTTACCTTTGATTTGTTGTCGCTATTAAATGTTTCCAATAAACTCTTTCTACAGTTGCTTTCATTGCATTTATATCCTAATCGTGTTATAACTTGATCATGCTATCGCAATCACTAATATATGTTAATTTGAGTAAATCATATAAATATACTAAAAACTAAACAATGTATACCGAAGTTATTTAGAAAATTTACTCCCCTTACTATTCGACAATCCCATTCTATTCTAAGTAAACCGAATAAAGCACCTCAAAAACAACACAGTTAGAATACATTAGTAGCTCTGTATGTAATCATCGTAACGGTCGTGCACTTGAGATCGATGACCTTTCTCCTTTTTTTTCGATAGTAACACAAAATCTAAGAACCTACTGCAAATAGGAGAATATTAAAAGAAACAGAAAATTAATGCAAAATGTGTGATGTAAACTGGTGTGGATGAATGTGAATGTGAATGTGAATAAAGAAGAGGTGGCGGAAGTGGGGTGAGTATGAATTGACTGTTGTTTAAGGAATCAAACAATAAAGAATGAAAAAAATAAAAATTAATTGAATGATTTATGAGAATTGTAAACGAATTATAATAAACAGTTAGTCAAAAGTACAAAATGAACGAGATCAATATTAACTTCATCCCTTTAAATATGTGGGTGTAAATTATGATGATTAAGTACCAATAATGTCAAATAAAGTCAAGTAACTGTTGAGTTGTCTTAATTCTGGTATATATTATGGATTGTGGATAGCAATACACTTGTGTGAAACTGTTACATCATTGTACATTTTGTCTTGTGCCTTGTACGTATGATGGTGGGGCCAATGTCGTGTGAGATCTTACGACGATTCAAGAAAAAAAAAAAAAAATAAAGACAAAGAAAATAAAGGGGGGAAGGGGAGAACAGAGGAGAAAATTTTATTATTTGATATTTGAAAAATTTGAAAAATTTGAAATTGTCAATGGGGAAGGGGATGGGGAGAAGGAGATGGGGAAGGGATGGATGAAAGAAATAAAAATGTGTTATAATTTATCCACATTTGGGTTAAATGTGCAATATACATTGAAAACCTCACATATTGAATTCTAGTGTAAAACATAGGCATTGTAGAATATCACGTTAACTAAATGTGCGACAATAAAGAGAGAATAAAAAGAATGATAATGTCAAATTCATTCACTGTAGGTTTAAAACATAAAAAAAAAAAATGGTCCAGATTATTAGTATTTGAAAACTAATACTGATATAATTAAATGATCATGAAATTTCTTTGCTTTGTATGTGTACAGTACATTCGTGTTGAACTGTGGCTTAATTATCCACAGTGGAAACAAAAAATGAGATGTTACATCTACCCAACATTGATGTGATTCCACATCTACTTCTCTCTGTAGTCCAATGAATCAAAAGAAGGAGAGGACAAAAAGGGGGTGGATGTTTAAGTCGTACGAGATGAGGTTACATTGTCGTGCACTACCCAGCAGTAATAAATATGAATTATCTTATTATTCACTATATATATAAAAAAAAAGATCAGTCAGTAGTTGTAAAGTAAAAGAGATAAAGTGATTATATATTATATGAAAAGGGGTGTTGTTTCATATATAGCTGTAATTATAGCATCTTCATTCCTAACTGGGAATAATTACAAAATGAGCAAAAGGCAAACACACACACAGTAAATTTGGTTGTATAGTATAAATTGATTGATTTCTGTATATCACGATTAATGAAATCTTGCATGAAATTTTATCGCATTATAATTATTTTTTTTTTTCCCCTTCTCATCTCTTTCCCATTTTCTCTCTGCCCCCCTCCTTCCTTTATTTTCATCTCCCCCCCATCTCTTTTTTTTTTTTTTCTCTCTCTCTTTCTTCATATAAATATAAATACAAAATACATATAAACCGAGAAAAATTTTCTCCCTTTCTCTCCTATTTGGTTTCTTCTTTGATTTTAGATCAAAAATTTTTTTTATCCACATTTATATAACCAAAACTTTAAGGAGGTTTATATTCATATAACGATTAGAAATATTCCATTTCTCCTATTTTACTCCATTTAAATCTCTCGTATATATTACAAGAGTATCTTTTTTTTTTAAATATCCAATTTCAAACAGATTATTTATTAAACTAATTATAGTCTTATATTAGATAAGAGAATATCTCCCCCCATCGATACATTTGTTGATAACTTCCACTTAGATTAACTGATTTATTCGTTTTTTTATTTATAATCCTTTCTTTTCGGAATCAAATATATTTCAATAGCAAAAGAAGGAAATTTTAATAAATACAAATAAAGAATAATTCAATTATTATCATTAATTAACAGGTCCTGTTATTTAACTATTTTATTATTATTCCAGATTATGTATAATTTTAGAAATAATTCAACCAAAAATCCATTTATTTTTAGTTATTTTACAAATCATTTCTTTATATCACTTTAGATTAATAATAATAACAACAACAATAACAAGTATAATCGACTTCAACAGTTTATATAATAATAATTTACAATTTACAACAGAACAACACAGGAAAATAAAAGATAAAGAAGGAATAAGTTATGGGTCAAGGTAATAAGACTTCAAGAAAATCAGTTACACCAGGTATCCGTAAAGGTGGTGGTAAAACTGTTGGTAAAAATTTAAAGAAAACTATTCCTAGAAAAACCATTGATTGGTCAAAATATAAAATGAGTTCCGATGAGGATGAAGATGAAGATGAAGAAGAAGATGATGATGATGATGATGACGAAGAAGAAGAAGAAGAAGATAAAAGTTCACGTAATCTGGATTCTGATAATGAAGAAAATGAACATTATAACCTTGACGGTTTATATTCACTTATTGGTGGTAAGTCACATAAATCCAATAATATTGATGGTGATGATGATTCAGATAAAAGTAGTAATGATGATGGTGATGAAAAATCCAATGGTGGTTATTCATCAAGTGAATCAGACGATATTATGTATAGTTCATCATCAGATGAAGATGTTGATTTTGTTAAACTTCAAATTGCAAGAGCTAGAAAGGGTTTAAAAAGTAAACCTAAAAATGATACTGCTATTGCATCAGACTCTGAATCAGAATCAGAATCAGAATCAGAAGCTGAATCAGAAGCTGAAATGGCTGATGTATCAACTGAATTAAAACCAAGACCAAGAAGAAAAAGTTCTATTAAATATGGTAGACGTCGATCAGATGCAGTATTACCTGAACTTAAATTTGAATTTGATAATCCTAATGATGATGAAGATGATGATGATGATGAAAGTAAGGGTGATATTAATGATAAATCAATTGAAGAATTTCATGCCATTCCAGTGAATCATCAAGAAGAAGAAGATTTGGGTGAAGATATTGGTGAAGAAGTTGATGTTGATTTTGCTTCAAATATTCCTTTAGATACATTTGATTTTGAACATCAATTAATGGATGTTCCTAGAATAGGTGAAGATGAATTAAATTCTGATGCAGATTATGAATTTAATGAAGATGAATTAATTGCTACTCTTGCAGTAAATGATGATGATGATGTTGATCAACAACATTTGGATACACCTACAAGTAATACTCATACACCTAAACATCTTAGTAGACAAAATTCTATTAGTTCTTCTTCAATTATAGGAGAATTTGATGATGATGACGATGATGATGATAATGATCCATTTTTAAAAGAAGAAGAGAAATTTTTAGTTCATGAATTTGAAGTTAATGGATTTGATGAAGAAGAAGATGATGATGAAGGTGATGAATTTAATCTTTTTGGAACTGAATTTGATACAAATAAACCAATTGTTAAATATGAAAGTAATAATAATCATTATTCAAGTACAAGTGATGATGAATTAATTAATTTAGATTTTAATGCTAATTCCTTAAAGAAGAATTCCAGTAATAATAATAGTAATAATAATGGAAATAATAAAAAGAAGAATCATCATAATCAAGATTTTGATGATAATACTTATTTATTTAATTATTTTTTTTCATCTGATGATAATGATTCATCTGATGATGATAATAATAATGATGATAAATCAAAAGTTGATATTAATATGGCTGATGCTGATGAATTATTTCGTGAAGGAATTAATAATCCATCATCTACCAAAGATGAAAAGGATAAACAATATGGTGAACAAGAAAATGCAAAAGGACAAGAAGGAAATAATGATGATACCAAAAAATCACCAGCTGAAGCATCAGAAGATTCAAATTATGATCTTCATAAAACATTATTTGATAATGAAGGATTTGAAGATTATGAATCAGGAGAAAGTACAGAAGAAGAATTAGATTTACCTCAACCAAATAAAAAACTTCAATCATTTACAAAACCAAGTGAAGTTATATCCAATGGATCAGATCCAAGACCACCCATAATTGGTACATGGATAACATCGAATTATAAACCATTTAAAGTAATTGATGGATCATCAATAATATCATTAGTTACTCCACAAAATAATCCTAGAAAAAGTATTTTATTACAATCTTCTCATATTAATACAACATCTACATCATCATCAGCAGTAGTATCACCATCATCTGAAGATCTGGCTATTGGATTAGATGAATTATTAAATGTTGAATTAATAGATGATGGAAATATCGATGAAAATGATATTAAAATTTGGAGAGAATTTAATAATGATAAAAAAAAGAAAATTCCATTAGGTGCATTTAGAAATAAATCAGTATTATATAATAATACTTCAAATCATCATTCATCAATTCTTTTAAATAATGATACTAAATTTTCAGGTAATAATAGTATTAAAAAACCAACAATTCGTCGAAAAAGTCATGTTAGAAAATAATAATGATCTTGAAGTACACAGTTCAATCACCGTAATTTGATGAATTGTGGTTGATAAATGATGATGATAATGATGGGTCTTTACATTAATATTGGTTTATTGTTTTTTTTTTTTTTTTTTACTTCTGGTTTGGTTATTTGTTTGTATTAACATGTTATTTCAATTCAATCTTCCCCCAATGTTTTCTATATTAGTGTTTAATTATTCGTTTATAGTTCTTTTTATGTATAGTAAATATATTATACTATTGTTTTTTCTTAGTAATAAAAATATTAATAGAAAAAATGTAATCACTCGTGATATATATTCACGTGACAATGACTATACTATGCATATCTATATAACCAATAAAAAAAGGGAAACTATTATTGAATGATTCATGATTGATAATTGATGATTATTCAGTGCCTACCCAAATATCAGCCAAATAACTATATAAATTAGTTTGTTCTTGAGAAAAAGATACTAATAAACCTTTTACCGTATTATCTTCATCAGATTTAGAATCTTTTTTACCACCAATACTTGAATAAGCACACCATAAATAACCTTTACAATATTCTTTTGCCCAATACCAACCACTTGTAGGTTCATCTTGATAATTTTTATGTTCGGATAAAGTAGGTGATACTGGAGGTACTATAGCATGAGTAATTTTTATAGGAGAATAATAAAAAGTTTTAAAAGCTTCAATTGTTGTTAAAGATTTTAATCTTGATCCAGTTTTAACTTCTTTTTCAAAATCAACATCATTTGCTTGATGACAAAATCTAAATCCTGAATTCATCCATAATAAATCATGATGATTTTGATATTGATTCTTAGAATTTCCAGTTGTATAAATATGACCTGGATGATTTGCACAAATTTCTTGAGAATTATGTGGCGTTCCATCAGATCTATGTCTTTCTTCTAATGGAGTTAATTCACCAATTGCTCCTGCAGGATTTGAATTAAATATATAATTTTCATCACCATTAACTGCAAATCCTATCCAAATTAATTCTTTATCACCATATGACAATCTTCTTAATTTTGAAATTAAATTAATTTCAATTATTGACAATAAACTATTAAAATGAATATTTTTATTAATTAATAAAATACCTGATTCTTGATAATGTTGAACTCCTTTAAAATAAAGATTATTTCTTGTGTAATTTGAAATTAATGGGAAATCAAACATTATTGAATCAATCATGTTTGGTGACATTTTTTCAATATATTTCCCATCATTAGTACTTCTTGAATGAATAGCTCTATCTCTAAAGAAAAATGTTCCAGTTTCTAAATAACCTTTAAGGTTGAAGAAAAAAATTGGTGGTTGCATCATCACTGTATCAGCATCAATTAACATAAATTCATCAAATGAATTAAAAAGTGCAGCTAATAATTTATTACCAAATCTTGAAAATTTATTTCTAAAATTTTTATGAATTGAATTATAAGCATTAACAAACCAAATTTCTTGTGGTCTTAAACCTTTACCATTATTGTCAAGATAATTATCATCAAATAAATATGAAATTTTATTAAATGATTGAGGTAAAGCTTTAAAATCTTCTTGAGCAGCAGTAACAATTTTGGTTTTTGATTCTTCATTAACATCATCATAATAAACTATTTGTATAGGTAATTGATTATCTAAAGCTCTTAATAAATGAATTAAATTTACAGTATGATCAACATGTTTTTCACCAATAGTTAAAACAATTCCTTTACCATTACATTTATTCTTAAATCTTTTCATAAATGGATCATCTTTTGATTCTTTAGTAGTTTTAATATTTTTTTTGGTTTTTTGAATTGGATCACCTAAAATTTCATAATAATTTGGTGGTACATGAGATGATTTACCAGTATATCTTTGATAAACAGGATATTGTTTTGAAATCCATGGATAAACTCTATTTTCAAAAGTTGATGGTGATGTAGTTAATAAATCAACAAGTTTTTCATGCTCTGTTAAACTAAACTTTGGAATTTTTGAATTTGAATCCGATGATGATGATGATGATGATGATGATGATACTGAATCATGGACTAGTTTTTGTTGATCGGATATAAATGATTGAGTTTTTTCAATTTGGGATTTTTCATCATTTGTAATATAACATTTGTTAAAAATTCTAAATAAACTTAAATGATTTGTAACTAATTGATCATTAATTTCATCTTTATATTGAATATATTCTTCTTTCATAAAATCTTTTAATTTTGATTCTTTTTCTTCATCTTTAATTTTATCCTTTGATTCTTTTAATTTAATTTCGAATTTTTCTTCAAGTAATTTTTTATTATTTTTAATATAATCTTCAAATTCTTTACCTTCAGCTTTAACTCCATAATCATATTCAGGATCAAATATCCAATTAACATTATCAATAAAGACATTTTTAAAATATAAATCACATCGTTGACTAAATGATAATGTACCTAATATAGTATTCATATCATGATTCTTAAATATATTTTCATAAACTTCAGAATTAAAATCTTCTTTTTTAGTATTATTTGGAAATAATACTTCGACCAAATTATTAAAAGTAGTATGATTTTTAAAATCAATCAAATCTGAATCTTGAGGAATTGTTCCTGTTGATGTTGATGTTGCTGTTGATGAATCTTGTTCATATTTATAATTATCATAAAGATTATAAATTGAATAATCTGAAGCATCAAATGAATTACCATTAAAATTTGAATTCATAAAATATAAAATGATAAAAACCCATATTGAACAACCTAAATATATTAATAATCTCAGTCGTTTTTTAATTGCAGTGAATTTTCTAATCATACTCATAGTAAACTTATTATACAAATATTAAATGAAAAACCAAAGGAAACCCCCAAAGAAAATTATATAAATTAAAAGGTTAGGAAAAGACAAAAAAATACTATTTGAAACCAAGCTTTAATGAATTCTATAATAAATGGGAGAAGTGGGAATTAATCAAATATATAAATTTCTTAACTATTATAAATGAGATCTGTAATGAATTAAATAATATTGAAAAAAAAAAAAAAAATGAAAGATAAAAATCAAAAATAAAACAAATTTTAGCTTCTCCTTGAAATACAAAAAAAAAAAATGGGAAAAAAAAAAATTAAAATAAAAAACGAAAAACTTATTCGTAATTGATTTAGGATAAAGTTTGAATCAAAGTTATTGTTGTGGTTGCGGTTGTGGTTCCGGTTGTTGTTTTTAGATATCGTAACCTATTTATTTTTTCACAGAATAGTCAATTTAAACTTGTACTAGTTCAAAACTAAATGTAAAACAAAAACAAAAAAAAACTTAAAAGGGGGATAGAGAACTAAAGCCACTTACAAAATAATCCGAACTAGTTAAATAATTATACAAAAATGTAAAAGCCAGAATAGCAAGATGAAAAGAACATCGTCATCAACTATAACATAAAAAAGAAGATGAACTTCAGGTTTAATTATTATTAATTACTGTGCATCTTTTTTTTTTTTTTTTGAAAGATTTTAATTTGTAACAAAGGAATATTTTCCATTTACTTATATAACAAGGAAGTAAAAAGAATCAATAAATCTTATTTTAATGTATACTGTATTAACTTATTGCAAACAAATAAATGTAAAGTTGTATTTGAATTTGTACATTTAATCTTTCAATATATATGCCGAACATGTATTAAAATAGCTAATGATCTAAAATGATTTTTTAGTTCTAAAAATATTACCCACGTTTGTGTAAATTTATTTGCATCCACACCCATACACCCATACATAAACATATAGTAGTGTACTTGTTTACATAAATAATATTCATTGTTCCTGTGGTAGTGTTTCCACCGACACAGTTATCACAATTGCCAACACGTGATTTCTCTCTTTCTGTTTTGTTTTCCGTGTCTATAATTTGTTGGGAGGTTAACAGACTTTGGGTCATGTTTAAGCCAGAGCTTTGGTCGGGGAATAATTTTACCATAGTTTTTTTTTTTTTTACTTGTCTTTATTCTTTCATTGGAAAGTATTTGTACAGTACAAAGGTTTAATAGAATAAATAAAAAAAAAGAAATTGATGAATTTGAAGTTACTTGTACATTAACGTTGAAATTAAAATGATGTTTTTTGCATATACGGTACGAGGATTCACAGAAGTTTATTGTTGATTTACATGCAGTACACTCAAACACATAGACTGTACGAAATTTAATTTTAATCTAAAAATAATACCACATATAAAATATTATGAAACAAGAACACAGTACAGTAAGTGTATAACTAAGCGTGTATTATTTCGCTTATCTAATCGCAGATATTAAAAAGAATAAATACAAATGAGTACACGGGAAAAGGAGAAAGCAAAAAGGGGGAGAGAGGTGAAATCAGAGAAAGAGATAAAGGCTTAGTAAAACTAAAATCAAAATCAAAAGCAAGTAAAAATTAATAACAATTCTACAAGGCGGTGCTTCTGCAATAATCTGTGCAATTTAGATTTATTTCTATAAAATTTTTTTTAAAAAAAGAAAATTACACACGTACACGTACACGCACACGTACAAGTACACGTAATTGTACAGTACAATATACAATTTATACAGTCAAATCGGGGCTTATTTATATTTGTATTATACCCGTACATTCTTCATTTTCTCCTTGCTGTTTATTACATGTAAACAAGTTATTTATAATGTACAGTATATTACATCAAAATAGTGACACTTACTATACATTTTTATTGATATAATTACACGGTATAACTATACAAATGTATCATTCAAACTTAAACAAGACTGAGTTGAATAATTACATATAATATATATATATATATATATATATACGGCATATAATACGAATTTCTAAATCATCAGGGGGAATTTGTTCACTTACTTTATAGAATACACTTCTAGAATAATTAGTTACAAAAAATCTAATCACAAGACATTAATTAAATTTAATTATTGTACACTCGTCATGAACTTCGTTACATTGTTTTTATAGTACATGTACAGTATGCACTACTTTCATATTGTAAAGTATCAACAACTTCTCAGTTTTTATTTTTTGTATTTGGTGATTCTACAATTCCCAAACAGTACAGTACACCAGAATTACAGCTATATAATAATATATGCACATCAGTACTTTTCTATACAAACTGTACTCAAAAGATTGTACCAATTTGTATAATTTAAACTCAAAACTGTAGATCTTGTAACTTCTGTAGATTATCGATTATTTTATTACAGTAAAGAATAAATCTGGGTCGATCTTGTATTGTACAGTACTTTTGATTGTGTAATGTTTAAGAATTTGGAAGATGTGTAATAATAATAATTACACATGTAATATTAGATCTCGTAGATCTCTGTGTACAGTACGTGTTTTGTAATTCAACTATTCGTTACTTTCATACAATGTTTAAAGGTACCACCTTACGTACTGCACTTTTGTTTGAACTTGTTTTGTTGGTTATTCACGAAATCATCAAACAGTAATGTAATACTTACAGTATCAATATTTGATAACTAATATGTATATAAAACAAGCAAAATGTAAAAAATTGAATTGTAGTGCCTTCACTAATAGCAATAAATATTGGCCATTCTGATTTCATTCATTAGAACACTATTTCGTAGAATGGTTATACGAATATAGTGTGTCAGAGGTTGATTAGGTTATACAGGAGAACATGCTCTTGAATTAAGAGAAAGAACACATAAATAAGAGAGTACGATAAGATTATACTCCATCATACTGATTACCTACAGTGATTCAATTTTTTGATACTTGATTCATAAATCATTTGTATTAAAAATAAGTATATAAAATGGAAACGATTGCTAGATGGTTTGGTATTTGTACAAGTTAGTAAATGTCCTGACGGAATGAAATTAAAAAATGTAATAAAGCTTTTGTTCTGTAAGGGGCTTAAAGTGAGTTAAAAAGTACCCCGAAAAGTCACCGAATCCTTTTATTTTCATTGATGATTTTCCCGAGTGTGATTGCTAACTTTAATAATCTCGAGGCAACTATTATACATAAACCTACCAATATAACACTTCTTCATAGGAGAAATAAAATCTCCACATTTATAGTGGCAAGAAAAATAATTATTCTGGTCGTGCATTTCCCAACAAATTTATTAATTCTACTTAGTTGATCATCCATTCAATTTGACAATTCAATCAAACATAATGAAATTTAATTAAGAAAGTCAATTTTCTTCAATGTTAATATAATGTTAAGTAGATGTGTCAAAACAAACATGTGAGCAACCTTGGAAATAAACATAGAATTTATATGTTACTAAAAGAGAATCATAGTCAATATAAATCTGTATGATACAGTCAAAAATAGATATCAAGAAACATCATGACATACGATCATATATAAAATATTCTATAATAACCAACGGATTAGGAATAATATAGGAGTATCTTGTGCAGGAATACTTGTAATATACTAAATATAATTACTTCCTATTTTATCATTCATTTTGCATATTGAACAAAAATGTAATAAGGAAAGAATTTCAAGTATTCCACATGAGACAACATACTTCAAAGAAGCAAAATAATTTACAAGAAATCGCTTTACTAATTATACACATCAGGATCATTGAACCTTTATTTGGTCTCCAGTATGGGCTTATATTTATCTTCTTTTAGATTTTGGTATAGAAATCTCAACTCATTTTTGATGCTTTCGTGTATGAACCAATTGCTCCCAAAATTTATCAAAATTAATTACTTTACAAGAATAATTCCCGTTGTCAATATCAAGAAAACGGGAATGTTATTAAATAATCGTTACTTCAATATCATATAGCTATGGAGCCATGAATGAGTCCTTAGATTAAATAGTAACAAATGTAGGAGTTACAATGAAACAACACTTTCAGATTTAGTGAGTATCAGTTTAGAGTATTGCAAAACAACTAAAAGATAACAAATTGATTAAGAATTGTATAATTAATCCTATTACACTTACAAGCTACGGGATATTTTGTGAACATACAGTACAAGTATACAAGTCAATTGATTAAGAGCAACTATTCTCTTCTAGTTTGACCTACTTTCCGATTTGCCAAGTATTTCATTCTATTGGACATTGCGCAAATTATTTCCTATCTTAGACGGAACAAAAAAATATTAATTAATTGAATTAATTTCCGTTGTATGGTCAAGAATCATTCGATTTGGTGCAAGAGAATGGGGCGCGGGTTTGGGCGCCGAAACCAATCGTTTAATAAGAGAAAGAAAAAAAAAAAAAAAGCTGGGGTTTGGCAAGTTCTTCTTTTTGATTTTCAACTATTTACTTTACATCCTCACATCACTATGTCAGTTACTAGTGCAACTCCACAAGAGAGTTTGATTGAGTTAATTTGGTCCGATGGTAATTCATCCAAATATCATAATATTTGGTTACGTGATAATTGTCATTGTTCAAATTGTTACTATACATTAACTAAACAAAGATTATTAAATTCATCTACAATTAACCCAAATATCAAACCAAAAACCATTTCATTGAATGACCAAACTCAAGAATTGGAAATTACTTGGGATCAAGATGATCATGTTTCAAAATATGATTTTCATTGGTTAATATTACATTCTTATCAACCACGTTTGATTCCAGTCACTGATAAATTACAAGGTTCTAATACTTTACTTGCACGAGAATTATGGCAGGTTAAAGATATTGAGAATAATTTACCTCATGTTGATTATAATGATGTAATGGCATCAACTGATGACAATGAAGATGCAATTAAAGATTGGTCTTTGAAAATTTGGAAACATGGGTTTTGTTTTATTGATAATGTACCTGTTACACCAGAAGATACAGAAAAATTATGTGAAAAATTAAATTATATTAGACCTACTCATTATGGAGGATTCTGGGATTTTACCTCAGATTTGGCTAAAGCCGATACAGCATATACGAATTTTGATATCAGTAGTCATACTGATGGTACTTATTGGTCAAATACACCAGGATTACAATTGTTTCATTTATTATATCATGATGGAACCGGGGGTACTACTTCATTAGTAGATGCATTTAAGTGTGCTGAAATCTTGAAGGAAAAATATCCAGAAAGTTATGAAATCATGACAAGAATTAAAATCCCAGCTCATTCAGCAGGGGAAGAAAAAGTTTGTATTCAACCGGATGAATCAAGACCTATTTTTAAACTTGATGATAATGGTCAACTATTACAAGTTCGATGGAATCAAAGTGATCGTTCAACCATGGATAATTGGGAAAATCCTGAAGATGTACCAAAATTCTATGAAGCTATTAGAAATTGGGTTAGTATTATTAGTAGTTCAGAAAATGAAATATTCTATCAATTGAAACCTGGTCAATGTTTAATATTTGATAATTGGAGATGTTTCCATCTGAGAACTGAATTTACCGGTAAGAGAAGATTATGTGGTGCATATATTGAAAGAGATGATTTTGTAAGTAGATTAAAACTATTGGTCTTAGGAAGAAAGGCAGTTTTAGATGCCATATAAACCAGTTTAAAAAAAAAAAAAAGTTAGTGTCTATATTAATAAAAAAAAAAGCTATGTCAGTGATTTTTTTGTAATTATTTAATTTTCATGTAGATATTGTTTTAAACAAAGATTGGAATGTTGTCCCAATCCCATGGATCATTGAATCTCAAACCAATGTCCAATTTAGCAATGGAATCCAAATCTTCTTGAGTCAAGTCAAAGTCAACAACAGACAAGTTTTGGGCTAATCTGGCAGGACTATTGGATTTTGGAATAACAGCGATATTTCTTTGAGTAGCCCATCTTAATAAAACTTGAGCAGGAGATTTACCATGTTTATCAGCAATTGATTTAATGGTATCATGTTCGAATAAAGTTGGGGTATCTAAAGCTCTCTTTGATTCCAATTCCAAAAATGATTGTGGACCAAATGATGAATAACCAGTAATGGCAATACCTTGTTTTTGAACATATTCAATCAATTTTGGTTGTTGTAAATATGGGTGGTGTTCAATTTGTAAAACAGCTGGTTTGATAGTAGCACCTCTGATTAAATCATAGATCAAAGCACCGGTGAAGTTAGAAATACCAATAGATTTAATCTTACCGGCATCAACTAATTTTTCCAAAGCTTTCCAGGTATCCAATAAAGGAACATCTTCATAGTGGAAGTTGTTACCATCACCACAGTAGAAACCAGGTGGGTATTTTTCTTCAATTGGAACGAATTTGAAAGCAATTGGGAAATGAATCAAGAACAAATCAACATAATCCAAGTTCAAATCACTTAAAGTTTTGTTCAATGCAGTTTCAACATTTTTTGGATCATGGAAATTGTTCCATAATTTAGAAGTAATGAATAATTCTTCTCTTTTAACCAAACCATCGTTAATGGCTCTGTTGATACCTTCACCAACTTCTTTTTCATTACCGTAATCTTCGGCACCATCAAATAATCTGTAACCAGTTTTGATGGCATTGTAGATTTGATCAGCGGCAGTGGCATTGGTGACTTTCCAACAACCAAAACCAACTAATGGCATTTCATAACCAGAGTTTAATTTAATAGTAGGGGTAGTAGCAGTAGACATTGTCGTGTTATATGATAATGAAGATAATGATTTGGAAAAAATAAACTAGAGAAGAAGAATTGAGGATTCTTGATCTCTTTATAGCAATTGGTGAAAAGAATTCAAACATGTAAAATTATGGGGAAAAAAAAAATTAACCTTCGCAGGGCAGATAGAAAGTCGTTCCGAAATACGAGGATGAAAAATTTATTTTAGTTGCTGTATTGAATACGTCTAAAGAAAGAGCGGGTTCTTTTGGGCGATTTAAATAATGATAGATTCTATTGTCGATGTTTTTATAGTAGAAAGGCAGGAATAAAAGATATCCACATAAATTCTCATTGAAATCTCTGGGGAAATTTAATCCGAGAAAAATAATTACCTACCCTGTTTGATTTACTTCTATGAAGTAACTAAATCTTGCCCCCACTCTAAAATTATGAAAGCAAGCACAATATGTCTTGTGGCTAATGGTTAAAGGGGTAATAAAGTACTAAACTTGATGTATGGTATGGTCTATTCACGTGATTCTTGAGTAAACGAAAATGGAATACAGTTTATTATTGATAGTAATGTACATTATATATCATATATATATTATATAACCTAGAAAGCAGCACTAAACTTTTCACTTAATCTAATTTGATCTTGAACAGCTCTAATCAAGTATTCAATCATAATTAAATCTTGATTATGGTTATTGAATGAATCAGCAAGGTTAGTGAATGGAGATTTATCAAGTAATGAATTAGATAATAATCTTAAAATATCCAAATCAGCATCTGATTCAGATCCATTTTTAGAAGATGCATTATTAATATAATTCAATACAGATTGAATATTTTCTTTAACTAATTCCAAATTTTGATTTAAGAATGATTCATCAGTATTTCTATTAATGGTATTAGTACCAATAATTTCATTTGGAATTGGAGTGAAAATATATGAATTGGTTGGAGCAGAAGCTTGTTTCCATCCTACTTGTTGAGCAGCAATGGCTGGTTTACCAACACTAGCAGCAATATAAGTGGTGAAAGTAGGACTAGTAACTTTGTTATCTTCAGTTAAATATTGAACATTTAAATAAACTGCTGGGTATGGGAACGCTCTATCAACACCTTTTGAATAAAAATCATGAATCAATGAAGTGATATCATCTATTTTGTTGGAACTTCCAAACCAACCTAAAACTGCTTCTTTGGGATGAGCTTTTTTATATAATTGATATAATGATTTATGAACTTGTTCTTCAACAGCAATAGAATCACCAGTTTCATTTATTGGAACCATGAATGCATCTTTGATTTCTATTTCTAATCCATCATCTGATCGTGAACCCAATAAAGTACCAATAATTCTTTTATTTAAAATTTGTTGTGATATGATTTCCAAAATTGTCAAAATTGCTGGAGTTTGAATCTTAACATTAGCTGGACCATTGGCGGCACCTGCAGCTGGAGCAGTGACATTTGGTCTAACCAAATGCATAAATGTATTGTTTGATTCAGACATATTGTAAGGATAAGAGATCTACTTTTGGTTTGATGAACTTAAAGTTATGTTGGTTCTAAATCTTTTGATGAACAAATGTATTTTTCTTCTATACAAACCAGAAGAGAAATGAGAAAAATTTTCAACTGGGATCGTTCATATGCAGGATATTTTTCTATAGAAAAACTAGTTGCAAATGTACATGTAGTAGGATAAACTACGGATGTGAATCAAGGTTCAGAATAGAATGAATAATACAAGCTAAAGTATTAAATCCAATAACATAGTTAGCATACAGTTTAACTATTTGATTTTGATTGCATTAAGGATATGTTATTTGACTTTAACCGTTTGTATCATGCTGGTGATGGATCAATCAGAAGAATAACTATCTTAACGATATAACGTGGTATCTACACTTCTTTACCTTGTAGTAAATGTTAATCAAATGACTTTTGGATTAGCTATAGTCTAATACAAGATAATTGGTGATATTTTTATACAAATGCAACAACTATTACAAATGATAAAGGGAACATCATTTAACGCATTTTTCTTTATTTAGTCGTGGCCATTCCAACATGAAAACTATCGAGACTTTTTTTTTTCTTCCTTCTTGAAATTGATGTTAATTGTTTTTTTTTTTTTTTTTCATTCTTTTTGGTCTTTTGTTTACTATCTTATCAACCATGACATCGGCATCAATAGATCAGAATAACAATTCAAATGATACTCGTGATTATAGTCTAATGTTACCCCAATTAAGACAACTAAGTTTGACTTGGATTTTTACTGAAGAAGAAGTATTGGAAAACTCTCCAAGTCGACAGCAAAAATGTACTTTAGCCATGGAATTAAAAAATAAAGAATCATTGATTGAATTTTTAATTCGATTAGGAACAAAATTAAAGATTGATAGTAGATCATTATTGGCAGCTACAACTTATCTACATCGATTTTTCATGAGGGTACCAATATCACAATCTAAATATTATGTTGCCTGTGCTGCACTACTTATATCCTGTAAATTAAATGATACTTATCGACAACCGGATAATATTGCCCAAATTGCATGCAATTTGAAAGCTCCACCAGGTTCAAAACCTATAGATTCAACTAATGAAATTTATTGGAAATGGAAAGATCAAATTTTATTTCGAGAAGAATTAATATTAAGAAAGTTAAATTTTGACCTTGATTTAATCTTACCTTATACCATAAGAGAATGGATTTTTAAATACTATCATAATTCTGATTCATTTAATGAAAAAAAATTAAATATTTTGAAGATGACAACTTCATTGATTGAATCTTTGTCCGGACTACCAATTATTCTATGTTATGAAATGAATGTCATTTTTGCAGTTTGTATGATTACGACTATTGTTGAAGGACGAAGAACAGTAGGAAATGAAGATTTATTCTTACCAGATGGCTTGTTGAAAGATTATTTAAATACAGATTATGAAACATGTATGAAGTGTTTTAAATTTATTAAAAAAATATTGAAGGCTTCTCAAGAAGACCATAAACTTAGAAGCAATACGTCAATGTTTGAAAGAATCAATAAAATTCTGATTGAAGATTTTGAAACAATTGGTAAAGGTTCTAGTGAAGTAACCAAAAAAGAAAATGGTGATGATAATTCTGATCAAAAGAATGATGAACAGGCAACAAAAGAAACCAAAGGTGATGATAAATCATCTAATAAACAACCAACTGAAATCACAAAAGATATGGATGAACAAGATAAAAAAACAGAATCAAATGGAAAAGGTTCAACGGTAGAGGAAACTACTGAAAAGAATAATTCAAATGACCTGAAATCAAGTCAAACTAAAAGTGAAGGGTCGCTTGGTGAAAAACGAAAACTTCCAGACATTACAATAGACGGACCTGATACTAAAGTAGCTAAAAACTGATGATATGTGACTATTTTTTTATAGTACTTGTACAGTATGTATTATTAATAACTAAAAAAAAATTTCTTGTGATTTGCTACTCCGTAATTAATTTAATTGCTCGGAATTGTAACTAACAGAAATGAAATCAGTGAGAGCAAGAGAGAGAGCGAGACAAGGAAAAAAAGAAAAAAAAAAAAAATCATAGACCTACTTAAACCAACTACAATTGACAATCATAATTTGCTTTTCTTCTGTTAGTACAAGTGTATTAATTACAAGAAAACCAACTTATAACTTTACTGGGCAAGTACATGTTTTATAATGGATGCTAATATAGATATATTTAGAGATCTAGATGCGTCATTAATGGAGATTTTTCAACGTGGTCAAGTTAACAGATATCTTGATCAATTCCCCCAGGATGATAGAAATGAAAGAATTAGTGATATGCATATTGCTATTCAACGCCAAAGAGAATTACAAAATCAAAGAAAATATTATCATATAAATTGGAAATTAACTTATATTCCTCTCTTTGTGATACATTTTGATGCCATATGGAGGGATTTGACATGGCGGAATATTCGAGATTTTATTATGCAATCAGTAACACTGGCAGTGATTATGCTTGTTCGTGCTTTAAGATTTACTACATTTATTATTGGATCAGGAATATATTTTCAAGGGATTGTTAGAAGATTATTTGTATTTTGTGATGTTATTACATTTTCTGATAATTTTATTAGAGATGTATTTACTTATATTCTAAAAGATTCACCAGCTATTCTTGATAGATTAGAAGTGATTGATTTTCATCATGGTAATTTGTTGTATTTTTTAAAGTATGATGAATATAATGATTTGTCAAGTTTTCAAATCATGAAAATGACATATGTGAACCTAACTGCTTCCATGTTACGAGCTGAATGTATTTCAACTTCAGAATCTTCAACTTGTAAATTATTGACAAATACTTTGGTTTTCAAATTTTCAGATGTCTTACAACAATATTATCCTACATTAGGAAAAACTACTTTAAGGTTTATTACATTGTCAATTTATATGACTTATGCTATTGTGGGGGACATTATTTGTTTAAATATTCTACTTTTCTTATCATATAATTTGTTGAATCGATTTTTAGGTTATCAGCAAGTATTTTCAGGACTTCGAAATATACTATGGAATAGTATGTTCACCTATTTAGTCTAATCTAATCTAATATATAATCTGGAATATTATTTTACATCCGCGGAAATGGTGCACTCTATTCTTTAGCGGGACTGCACGAGGTAAAGGGGCGGAAATTCGTTCCTTTTTCCCTCCCCCACCACATATTGGAAATTTTAGCGAAAACTCCCACAAAATTATCCATTATATATAAATCAGCAAATTTCCCACCAACGTACTCCTCCCGGGACGCATTCAAAATCCTTGTTCTTATCTATCGTATAGTATTATTGACAAAATGACTAAAATTCCTGAAACTATGAAAGCAATTGTTTTTTATGGTCCATTTGATGTAAGAACAGAAGAACGACCAACTCCAAAAATCTTAAAACCAAATGATGTCATTGTTAAAGTTAAATACTCTGGGTTATGTGGAACTGATCTTCATAGTTATCGTGGCCATATAAAAGGTCCAGTGGGGACAATTTTGGGTCATGAATTTGTTGGAACAGTTGTTGACAAGGGTAAAGATATAAGTAAATTTGAAATTGGTGATGAAATCATTAGTAATTTTTCAATCCAATGTGGTAAATGTTGGTATTGTAAACATGGATATTCTGGACAATGTGATGTAACCAATACTTTTGGAAAAGTTGGATTAGATGGTGGACAAGCCGAATATGTAAGGGTTCCATATGCGGAATCTACAATTGCTAAAAAACCAAAATCTGAAAATGATAATGATAATGTTGATGATTCTGTTTATGTTTTAATGGCAGATATTTTCACTACTGGATATTATGGAGTTAAAAAAATTAAGGATTTTCTTTCAATCCCAGCTGCAGAAGGAATTACTCCTCAAACATTTAAAGAATCTTCAATATTACAATTAGGTGCAGGTCCAGTTGGTTTATGTGCCTTGAGAATCTTGAAATATTTTGGATTTGAAAAAATAGTTGTTGTTGATAATGTTCCTTCAAGATTGGAAGAAGCCAAAAGGTTAGGTGCTGCTAAAGTTATAAATTTCGATATTGAACCCAATGGTATTGAAGAATATATCAAGACTGAAACAGATAATGTGGGGTTTGATGCTGTTTTAGAAGTTGTCGGTTCCGCAGCAGCCCACAAAACATCATTTGATGCTGTTCGTAGAAACGGATTTATTTCATCAATTGGAATGGGACATGAACCTTTCCCATTCAATGGATTGGATGTATATTTGAAAAATATTAATATTTCTTTTGGTAGATGTCATTCTTGGTCATTATTTCCAGAATCTTTAGAAATCTTTGAAAAAATGAAAACGGATTTGGCCACATTTATTGACTATAAAGCTAAGTTGGAAGATAGCAAAGAAGCATTCGATTTATTTGACAAACATAAAGTTAAAAAGATTGTATTTGATTTAACTGCAAGTAAATAGTCTATATAAGTACTAGCCCTATGTGTATTTTCATGCATACTTTTTCCGTGTTTTTCCTTTGGCAATTCCTTGTTACAATGTTTAGTCATTCAACACGACCCATAACAGTCGTGTATTTTCAATCCACCCCCTTTGCCAGAAGTCGGATGATAAATTCGGTTCGCAAATTTTTTTTTGTTGTTTGAGAAAAAGTTGGAATTTTATTTTATTATAATTTGTTTTCTTTTTTTTTTTTTTTTTTTTTTTTTTTTAGGAAACTAGGGTATGCCACTCTTGTTCAAAGGATTTGATAAAGAAAGTTTAAAGAAGAAAATGCCACAGCAAGAAGGTTCTGGCAAGAATACTTCTGATTCTAAGAAATCAAATCCAACGGTTTCAAATAATAATGCTAAGAAAGTTCAGCCCACTCAGAGTTTAGCTCCACCAGTTGATCAATCAGGACCATTGGAAACATCCAGTCCAAAGAAAAACATAGACCCTGCAGCTAATGCCCATACTGGACCAACTTTGGGTAGTTTTCGAGCAACAAAGCCATTGTCAAATAATCAAAATGAACTGGGAGTGAGACAAACAATTTCTCAAGAAAGATCAACCCCTGTTACCCAACGTCAATCGAATCCCTCCAGCAGCACTCCATCTAGTCTGGTTTCGCAAAAAAGTTCAGTCCCAAAAAAGGTATCAACAACACAATCAAGTCCTCCAGTTCAAAAGCCAACCCCACCAACGCCAGCTTTTGGTCTGCCTCCTGCATACTCTCCAAGTATCGCATCGCCAAATTTGGAACAATTGCACCCAATTCAAAAGCTTCAACGTTATCATCAAGTAAATAAAGCCAATTCATCATCTTCGTCGTCTCCACCAGCACAAACCCCTGCTCCACCACGTCAGAATCCATCAACCACCAAAGCTAGAGACGAAAATGGGGAATTGAAACCAAGAATGAGGGTTGTTAAGGCTTGTGATCGTTGTCGTAGTCATAAGATTAAATGTTCTGGTGAGCAACCATGTGCCACATGTGCAAGACAAAGTAAGGAATGTGTTTTTAGTGTTAAAGCTCCTACTCAAAAGAGACCTCCTAGAAAACATGACTCTGCTCCAGAATTGAAAAGACCTAAGGTTTGTGAACCATTTGGTTTACCACAAGTTGAAAAATCTGATTCTGTACAGTATACGAAACATTTGGAAAATAGAGTACAATATTTGGAAAGTTTGTTGGCCAATGATTCAGTTCGTAACTTTAAAGTTCCCGATACTAATGAACCAGAAGGTGAATATGTTGAGGATACATTATACACCACCAGTTCTAAATGGAGATTTTCAAGACGTCATCAAAATCTTTTGATTGTTGAGTTGTGCAAATCTATGTACTCTAATTTATCTGAAGAACTGCAGAGATTGGTTACTTTACCAAGAACCCAATATTTTGGATGGAATTTAAGTGGGGTTAATTATGTTGGTAGTGAAGAATTACCACCATTACCTGAATTAAATGGTGAAAATGTTAATGATGATTTTTTGATCAAATATTTTTTTAATGAGATCAATCCGTTATTTGGTATTATCCATGAAGCAGTTTTCAAGGAACAATTAGCTGCGTATGATAAATTACTTAGAGAAGATATTATGTCACTGAACCAAGATGAAAGGGATTCCAAGGCAAACCAAACTCGTTTGTTTAGTGCTATTTTATATCTTATTTTTGCTTTGGCCATTCGTTTTAGTGAAATTCTGAAACCAAAGAGTCCAGATATTGCTTTGTTGAAATTAGAAGAAAGATTATTCAAATATGGTTATAAAGTTGTTTCTATTTTGAGTTTTGAATGGGAATCATTTGAATTGATCCAAGCATGGTTGTTGATTACTTTGTATTTGCGTGTCACTCATAGACAAACATCTTGTTCTCATGCCCTTGGTGAAGCAGTTACTATGGTTAAATCCATGGGTCTCGGATATAGTGACGAAAATCCAAAGATTTTTAATTCAACCCCTTATGAAAAATTAAAGGCCAAGAGACTTTTCTGGGCCGTATTTACTTTTGATAGAGTTTTTGGTTTACAACTTGGAAGATATTCTGGAATTCGGGAACAAGATTTTACTATCCGTTATCCTAGTATGGATTTTGCATTGGAATCTACCAATGATCTGTGGTTGACTCTTGAGTCATTGGCCATGATCCATATAGCCAGAATTTCTAATTTCGTACATACTCTTCGAAATGATAATCCACATTTTGTTAAATATCAACAAGTGAATACAGAATTGGTTACATTAAATTCTTGGTTAAAGAATAATGGATTTAGAAACGATTTATTGTTTAATAAAAACAAGAAGGATTCCAGTTCTTTGATTAAAGCACAAGTCAAGTTACATTACTATGATTTAGTGTTGTGTGTCCATAGTAAAGTTTTGTTTAATTATGTGGGTAGAAGAATTGCTAGTCATGGATTGAAAGTTGAAATGGTCATTGATGCATGTAATGGAATTGTTGAAGTTTTAGATAAGACTAATAAAGCTGGATTATTGTATACTCCATGGTATTCAGTTTTAATGTTGTTGTTTAACATTGGGGTTAATTCCATCACTTTAATCAATGCAGGTGTTATGATCAATCAAGCTAGAGATATTTTGAAGAATTCAATTAGATTGTTGACCCTTTTGAGAAAATCTCCAATCAGGGATGAGCAAAACAAATTGATATTCAGGGAGAGATTCAAGATGGTTAGAGAATGTATGTGGGCATTAAAAATGGCCAACAGAATGTTAACTTTAAGATTACAAGAAGATATTGGGGTCTTGAATGGTATTGGAGTAGATCATGGATCATCGGATGTTAATAAGCAACATTTTACTCAATTAGGTGCCGCTGTTGATGAAGATGAAACTGGAAGCAATAATGGTGGTCCATCCACACCATCAAATCAATTCAATGAAGTTTTTGAAAAACAAATACATCGTCCAACCGATGCCAGACATGCTCGTGATACTAATGTGGTTGAATCACCTGCTAGTCAAACTTCAGATCCAACTCCATTGAATTCTGCGGATCCAGTTGATGTTTACAGTTCAGTTGAAATTGATAATTTATTGAGTAATCTTCAATGGTTTGATCAATGGACTGATTTTAATTTGGATTTTTAGTATGTATAAATAGTGTATTTATTAGTATTTAATATTAATTGTTATTTTTTTTTTTGTTTTCTTAGAAAGTACTGTAATTGTATATTTGGTCGAGAAGGGGAGGGTATTGTCAACTAATGTGACTTATTCTTCTTTGAAGGGAGTTCTCTTAGATTCTGTAGAATTTGTAATTTATTTTTTTTTTTTTTTTATTTTCAATTTGCCGAACTCGGAATTTTGTGTAGGATTTCCAGAAGGAACCAGATGTTATGTTAATTTGGTGACCTATATGATTAGATAAAATAAAGCAAATTGATGACTATGTTGTAGATTAGTTATTATTCAGTATATGAGAGTAAACAAGTAAAAATAGACTAAATACTTACTGTATGTAGGGGTTCGTGTACATATATCTGATATGTACACACTATTTGTAAATAATTATTGTGTCTAGATTTATTACTAATTACATCAATTGGTCACGTGATATAACGATTAATTTTAAAAAAAAAATAATCGTTTGGAAATGTGTACATACTACAAATCATTAATTGTGTAGAGTATTATTAAACACGGAAATTGTCCCAAAATGAAATGAGAAGCGGAAAAGTAAACCAACATAGGGAAAGAAAGAGGGTCTTACGTCATACAGAAGATATCGAAAGAAAGAGTGGGAAGAAAAGAGAAAGAAAGAGAGGGAGACTGTATGTGTGTGTGTGAACGATACAGTATAGATTATGGAAGTAGAAAAATACAAATGAAGGTCATGGAATTATTATGAAGAATTGATAACTAATCAATTTTGAATTTGTAAGAATAATGGATAACGGAAATTTGTGTGTTATGATGATTAAGATAACGTTATTGAAGAAGTGTGATCATGATGATGGATGAAGTGGCTGAAGTTTGTCATTATACAGTATGCAAATGTTCTAGATCAAATTAATAATTTTGTCAGCAAAAAAAAAAAAAAGAAAACCGAAGAAAAAATATGTCGTACCGAATCGTTTTATATGACAAACGCGCGGATACACAGATTTCAAAAAAGAAAGAAAAAATTAAAAAAAAAAAAAAAAAAAAGAAAATTTCTTATAAATTAATTCCAACGTCCCACTTTTGAATTATAAAACTTTGAAATTTTTTTTTTTTAATTTATTTTATATTATTTTTCTTCTTCAACAACTACTACTACAATAGGAGTTTAATTACTTTATTTATTTTATACATATATATATAACACAATGGTTCATCACAAAGTTACAATTATTGGTTCTGGTCCAGCTGCTCACACTGCTGCTATCTATTTGGCCAGAGCTGAAATAAAACCAACTTTATACGAAGGTTTATTAGCCAACGGTATTGCTGCTGGTGGTCAATTAACCACTACCACTGATATTGAAAACTTCCCAGGTTTCCCAAATGGTATTGGTGGTGCTGAATTGATGGATAAAATGAGAGAACAATCCCAAAGATTTGGTACTGAAATCATTACTGAAACGATTTCTAAAGTTGACTTTTCTCAAAGACCATTCAAATTATGGACTGAATTCAATGAAGATTCTGAACCAGTTACTACTGATGCTGTTATTATTGCCACTGGTGCTTCTGCTAAAAGAATGCACTTGCCAGGTGAAGACACTTATTGGCAACAAGGTATTTCTGCTTGTGCTGTTTGTGATGGTGCTGTCCCAATTTTCAGAAACAAACCATTAGCTGTTATTGGTGGTGGTGATTCTGCATGTGAAGAAGCTTTGTTCTTGACTAAATATGGTTCTAAAGTCTACTTGTTGGTTAGAAGAGATGTTTTAAGAGCTTCTACTATCATGCAAAAGAGAGTTGCTAATAATGACAAAATCGAAGTCTTGTGGAATACCAATGCTACTGAAGCTAAAGGTGATGGTAAATTATTACAATCTTTGAGAATTGTCAACAACAAAACTAATGAAGAAAAAGATTTGAATGTCAATGGTTTGTTCTATGCCATTGGTCACGTTCCAGCTACTAAAATTTTTGCTGATCAACTTAAAACTGATGAAACTGGTTACATTATCACTACCCCAGGTACCGCTAATACTTCCATTGAAGGTGTCTTTGCTGCTGGTGATGTCCAAGATAAAATTTATAGACAAGCTATTACTTCAGCTGGTAGTGGATGTATGGCTGCTTTAGAATGTGAAAAATTCATTTCTGAACAAGAAGCTTAGATGTATAATGCATTGATTGACATGCATTTATTTATAGAACCTATTTTGTAATTTTTTGAATTTAATTTTTTTTTCTTTTATGTCAAGTTGAAATTGTAGCCGTATGATTAATAACTGTAGATCCGAATCATCCCCCTTGAGTACAGTAACCGAGGTTGTGGAGATTAATTTGGTGGTTATAAAAATTCGTCTGTATGTCACGTGCAACCAAAAGTGTGATCTTGACAAATGATTAATAAAAAATGTCGTACATGTAATTCTAAAATTGTACAGTGTAAATTTTTACTCCTATAAAGAATTAAAAAAAAAAATAAAAAAAGAAATCAAATGTAATTGTCATCATTTCTTATTATTTAATTACATATCCTCGTTTACCCAGTATAGGTTTTCTTTTTTTTTTTTTTTTTTTTTTTTTTCAATTCTATTTATTCTATCGCCATCCTTATAATGTCATTCAATAATCCATTTAACGATGATTTAGAGAGAACTGCCACTAATCTGTCTCATAGATATAAAGATTACCCTGAATTTGATTCCTTATCATCCAGTATAGATAATCAATTACATTATATCAATTCACAACTATTAACTAATATTAAACAAGATTTAAAAGATTTTGAAACTAATAAATCAGATATTGAATTATCAGAGAATTTAAGTAATCAATTTAAGAAAACCACTGAAGTATTTAAGAAATTGAATGGATTTGTTAAGAATTTAAATCAAACTATTGAAACTGCTGATAAGAATCATGAAGATGTGGAAATTATTAATTATCTTAAACAAAAAGAAGGAATTCAAATTAAATTGATTAGAGATTCTTTAAATAATTTTAAAAATTATCAAAAACGATTTGAATCTTGTAAAGTTAGTACATTACCTGAAGAATCAACAAATAGTACCCAACTCGAGGAAAGTTCTGGTCAACAACAACAACAACAACAACAAGTACAAATAGAATATGAACCAATTAATGCTGAAGAGCTTGAACAACAAACTTTATTAATACAAGAACGTGAAAGAGAAATTCAACAAATTCAACAGGATACCCAAGAAATTAATGATATCTTCAGTAATCTATCGACTATTATCAATGAACAACAATTTCAGATTGATAGTATAGAGAATAATGTGTTTAGCTATAGTTCTAATGCCAGACAAGCTGATAGTGAATTAAGAAGAGCTTCAAGATATCAGAAACGATCAAATGGTAGGTTGTTATGCTGTTTATTGATTCTTATTGGTATTCTGTCGTTTATAATACTTGTAGGTTTAATTTTTTAGAGTAATTGAATATATTTGTACATGTTTGATTTATTGATTCTATTAAAATTATATTCTTCGTGAAAGTCTTTTTATACTTTCCAGAAATTAATACATCCATCATCACCAGCAGTAACCAAGATTTCTGTTTTGTCATCTAATTGAGCCCAGATTATACAATTTATTTCTGTTACTCCATGAGATAATTCATGAACAGATTCAATTTCCCAATTACCAGTTGAAATTTCTGAATAGATTACAATTTTACCATCAGATCCTGCACTGGCTATTTTACCAGTAATAGCAGACCATGCTACTGAATAAACAGGATATTTATGAACCTCGGGTAAAATACATTCCAATTCCCAAGTCATCTCTTTAACATCTCTAATTGAACTTGGAAGAGAATTTTTGGTATCATTTTCAATTCTATCAGCAGACCAAATTCTTACAGTTAAATCATCACTACTTGAAACCAATCTAATTTTATCTGAATTTGCCTTTGGACTTTTAAAATTTTCAAATTTTGAACACCAAATGGTACCCTCATGACCATTTAGTATACCAACACAATTCCATTCATAATCATTTTCATCTTGATCATAAATCCTAATGGTATCATCGTATGAAGAACTAGCTAATAAATTTAAAGATGGATGCCATGATACATTTTTAACATCTTGTGAATGATCATTTAAAACACTAACACATTCAAATTCTTCTAAAGTTTCAGGATCAGTTTCCCAAATCCAAACAGATTTATCTCTTGAACAACTAGCCAAATATCTTCCATCATAATTCCAATCAACTGATTTAACTTCATTTTCATGACCTTCTATAATTGCCATTAAATTCCATTCATTATTTGGACTACTCAATATTTCTGCTTGATTTTCAATGATTTCTTCAAGATCATATACTGAATCAGGTTCATCAACACCCCAAATACTAATTTTGGAATCAAATGATCCACTAGCTAATGCCGGTAAATCCAAGATATTTGATGGTGGATTATCAATACCACCTAAAGGTGGTTTAAAAGATACTGAACGAATTGATCTATTGTGGGCATCATCTAATTTTGCAATAAAGGGGAAATTTTGCTTAGATGATAATTTATATAGTTTTGTTGATTGATCCGTGGATGCTGTTGCTAAAAGTGGAATTGTTGGATGTGATGATACACTCCAAGCTTTGTCATTATGTGCCTTTATAGATTTAATCAACTCTACCATTATCAAATGATATTTATTTGTTATTGTTGTTGTTGATGGGTGAATGGGGGTTGATCGATAATATCTTCAATGGTAATCAATTTTTCAGCACCCACTTAAAAAAAAAAGCGGCGATGAAAGATTTCAAGATATTGGCCGCATTCACACGAACTTTCTGATTTTTTATTTTTTCTTATTTAATTTTTGGTCTATATTATTTTTTTTTTCAGCTATTCTTTTGGTTTTTACAGTTAAACCTTCCTTGTACTATTCGAACAGTTTCACACATGTTACCACTTCGACAACTAAGAGTGAATCCTGTGTCTCGGTCATTTGTCAGATCCACATTTTTGATTCCATCAAGGTTCAACTCGAATAAGAGTAATAATCTGAATCCTGAGGATGAATCTAAAGAAATTTCCAAGAAAGACAATGATCATAATAATAATAATAATAATTCTATTCAATCATTTAATATCAAACAAACTACTTCAAAATCAGCTCCAGCTCCTTTAGAAAATACTGGAATTGAACAACTTATGAAAAAAGATAACAAACCATATATTCCAAAACTTAAATATCAACGACTTACTCATGAATTTACTGAATTACCTAATGATGATAAATATACCAATATGGTTAAAAAACCAAAGACAATAACTAGATGGACAAGATATGTTCCAAAACTATTAACTGCTGTGGTTATCATTTGGTGTGGATATACGTATTATGTATGGTCAACTGATACTGAAGAAGGTGAAGATAGTACTGAATTATTACATCCAGATGAATTTCATAAATTTATAATTACTCATAAAGAAAAACTTGATGATGATCATTATTTAATTGAATTAGTACCAAAATTCCATCATTGGCAATATAGTTTCTTAACAAGTCCAGATGCTAAATCATTATGGAATGGAAGTGAAAAATTATGGTCTGTTGAAATTAAACAACCTGATATTAATGTGGTTAGAAGTTATACTCCATTACCTTTATATTTCATGAAGAGTGAATATACCAAAAATAATTTAAGAAAACCATTATTGAAAATCATTCATCCTGAAACTGAAGAATATGATAAAGACGGTACCATGTGTATTTATGTTAAAAGATATGAAAATGGTGAAGTATCAAGATATATAACTGATAAGAATGTTGGTGATGAATTAGAATTAAGAGGACCAAAAACAGAATTTAAATTACCTTATCATCCTTTAAAAAATTTACATAATCGTCCAATATTTAGAGATTTACCTTCTAAAACAGAACCAGATAATATGATTGAAACTGTTAAACGAGTAAATAATTTACCTGATGTTGATAATCTTGTTTTTTATGCTGCAGGTACAGGTATTGCTCCAGTTTTACAAATGGTATTATCACAAAAGCCATATATGGGACATATTGATATTCATTATTCAGCAAGATCAAAAGGTGAATTAGGTGAAGGAATTCAAAGATTTTTATTCTTTTTAGATAAATTAGATCGTATTAATATTATTTATCATTTTGATGATCAACCAAATTCAAAATTATCTATTAAAGATACTAATCCACCAAATCAATTTAATTATATTACACCAATGACATTAGAAAATAAATCCAAATTTTTAAATGAAGATGAAATTAAAGAATTACAAGAAAAATTGAATTACAAAAAAACAAAATAATGAAGAATTAGATTTATCTGATAAATTAATTCAATCTGCTGCTCAAAGAGGATATTATTTTGAAACTGCTTTAGATCAAGCAATTAAAACTTCAAAATTACCTAAAAAACCTGCAAGTTTGGCAATTGTATGTGGTCCTGATGGATATATTGATTATGTTGCTGGTCCAAAAGATTTGGTTCGAGATGAACAAGGTAAAGTTGATGGATTGTTAGGAAACAAAAATGGGACAATTCAAATGTATATAAATTATAGATTAGATTAGATTAAATTAGAGCATAGAAAGAAAAAAAAAAAAGTATTCTTGTATATACAGTACACATAACTAGTCATACTAGATATCATTATTTACTACCCCGAGTTTTTCACCGAAATGAATCAATACTCTTTGAGCATCTCTAAATTGAGAACATAAAGTAATTATTTCTTTCAAAAACTCTCTTTTGTCTAATCCACAAATTTTAGGATCCCAATTTTTGTCAGCTGGGTCATCAATAGGTCCCAACAATTGATCACATACCTCATATAATTTTGCTTTAAACCCCAACTCACAGATTCTTTGAACATAGGTGATGAAAAATTTATGGAAATCTTTATTTTCACCCAATAATTCACAACATAATATTCTATTTTCCAAATGACTAATGGATATGGTATTTTCCAAACTTTCAAACCCTTCTTTCATAAGCATATTCTTAGAAATCTTGTTAAAAAATTTACCTCTTCCTGTTCTTGATTTTCTTATAATTTCTTCATTGGTTTTGTTTTCCAATAAACCAATGATTGATTGCTCGTCATCAAACATACTCAAACTTTGAGGTTTCTTACTATCGTCCACACTATCCCAATAATAAGATCCAAAAGACCACCAGGACTCCGTAATTGTTTGCCAGACTGCAAGATCTTTATTATACAAGTATCCTGAACCATTAGACAATGTAACCAATGGTATTCCTAATGACGTGACAGCACATAATGTAATGTTTTCAGATTTCACCAATCCATCTTTATTACATAATTCCAATAATGGTCCTATTGATGTTTTAAGAACACTTTTTTTGAGTTCCATATCCCATACCCACAACTCACCCACACAAGTAACTGCCATCAAGTAATTGTTATAACTTTCAAGAAAAGAAACTGGGGCACCCAAAACTATACTTGGTAAAAGTCTCTTACCTGAAACTCGAGAGTATGTCAACACAGTACCATCATCTATAGTAATGGCCCAGAAATTTGAACCTTCAACAGCTAATTGGATATATTTTGGTAAGAAATCACACCATATCTCTTTATCTTTCTTAAAATAAGTTATCCTTGATGGCTTAACCTCATTACCTGATCCATTCCTGATATCTAAAACTGCTAAATCACTATCAATTTGACTTTTAACTTGAAAACCAAATCTTACTTTTGGAGTTGCTAGTCTGATTTTTGAAAATGTGGTATTTGGATTTAGTATCACCGATCCAATAAACTTAACCGGTTCCATTTCTCTCTTAACTTTTTTGGATGAACCATTGATCTCGTCCGTTTTAGGACGTTTATTTTGTAAGTAAAAATCATCCGACACGGAATACGACGGCTTTTCAAATTCCATTGGTGCCTTTTGAACCCATTTCGTTGTAGTTGAAGTAGCCGATGTAGAAGTAGAAGATTTTGGTATCGTTGGTCCATTATTACTTGAAATCAACATCGGTTGAATTCTTCGTTTCCCATTTTTGGTGGTCACTTTTTGCTTGTCAAAGGATAATTTCTTAGGCGAAGGAGGGGCTTCTGGTTTAGTCGTTTCTGTTTCCTGTTTCTTGATCCCCGTTTCTGTCTCTGTATTTTTTACTACATTTGATTCATCTTTTATGTCATTGGTCTTTGAGCCTACTTTGGTTTCTTCCTTCATCTTGTCTTGAGTTTCTTCCTTCACCTTGTCTTGAGTTTCCTTCTGCTTTACATGTTCTTTATTATCTTCCTCTTTTATAATTTCATCAGCAGTTTCTGATATTTGTATATCACCTTTGACTTTGACTTTATATCAGATATCTTTGATACACTTCTTGGAATTTTTGGTGTTGAATCAACTCGCTTGGTCATAACTGAATCCAATACATCATTTGAACTGTCGTCTGGTATTTCTTGTAATTTTGGAGGTGGAATAACTTCAGGAATTATCTCACCACGGGTAATTGTATTTACATCTTTCTTATCGTTGGCATTCTCATCAGTTGCTTTATCCTTTATTTCTTTTGCGGATTGCTCTGATACTCGAATGGCATCACCTTGTTTCAAGAACTGTATACTTGGCAATTGCTTTCTATTTCCAACAGTTTGCTCATAAGGATACCTAAATAACAAAGACTCAACCAGGTCTGCATGCAATTTAATCATTCTATCCATAGTCTCAGTACTGAATGGATACCCTAACTCCCCTCTCTCAAATTTAACAATACCCAATTTTCCTTTCGATGTAGCAAATAATAATGTCTCCCCATCTGTGGTCCATGCCATATCAAGCACTTCGCCCTGAATAATATCCTCCATAACAGTGATTGGATTTGTTTTAGTGGTGTTCCAGATGGCAATAGTCTTGTCGGAACCTCCTGATGCCACTATATTATGGGATCTATCAGTGCTTCTGTGTGTTTCTGAAAATAACTTTGGTGAAAATCTAATTACTTCATTTGCTTTGTTATGACCAACAAGGTTCTCTGCGTTATTCCATTTAGCAGTACGAGAAATCAAGGAAATCAACATGGTTTGATTCTTTGTTGCTGTTGGTATTGGAAAAAGTTCACCATCTGAAGACCATGAAATTCTTTTATATCGAACACTCAATGGGCTCTGACTGAAATAACGAGCAATTGTATTGATCAATCTAAACGTATAATTATGTCCAAGTTTATCATAACTGTATTGGTACAAGTTAATCTGAGTATTATCACCCACTGTGATTATATAGTTATTGGATGGATCAAAGGCAATGCTTCGTTGTATGGTTGGTTTCTCGTGATTAATGGTTGTTAATTCTTGAAAAGTTTCGTGATTCAAATCATATAAATATACTTTTCCATCATTAGTACTCCACGCTATTAATCTACCATCTGCCGAGACAGATAAATCAACAATTGGTTTCAGTTCGATATCTTTGTTCTTGAAAGGAAATATTTGTTTAGTGGTTGGTTTTTGATTTTGTAAAACATGATGAAACACATTTCCTTGATATCACAGGAAACAAACTCATTGGTTTTGCCAGGTAAGAACTTTACTACGTTGATCAAACTTTTATGACAATCAATCGATTCAAATGGTTTAAATGTTTTGATTTCTTTTTTAATATCAGGGGACACTTTACTACTGGCCACTGATTTTGATAAATTTATCAATTTACCCAAATCCCAAATACTAACTTTATTATCAAAACCCCCAGATATAAGATACGAGCTATCTGAATTTATATCAATAGTATGTAATTCCCCATCATGGTACACTTGTGGAAGTTTTAAAACCTTCATTACTGGCTGTTGATATGATGAATTGTAACAATTATATTGAAAAGTTGTCCTTGGGTTGTCCCATCCATATATTAACAAAAAAAATTAAAAAGCGCCAACTGTAATGGAAGGGGAAAAAAAAAAAAATTAAAACAAATCAAAATGAATGCACCAAAACAAACAAATGCGACATCGACATTGACAACAACAACAACAACGACATCGACAACAACGACATCGACAATTTCCCACACCAAAGAAAAAAATTGAGAGATGAAAATCCAAGGGAAAAAATAAAAAAAAAAATTTTTCTCTCTCTCTCTTTCAAAGAAAAGAGTTTGGTAAAACAAATCAATTATTAGTTTTGAGGAAAACATCATCTAATAGTAAAACAAAGTACATCTTTATTATCAGTATTATAAATCATTTAATCAATCATAAAAGATGGCAACAGAGGAGTATGCGACTGATTCAAGTTCAGATTTTACCGAATATTGGATTGATTTATTCTTGGGTATCAAAGGAAATGAATATTTTTGTGATATTGATGATGAGTACATTAGAGATAGATTTAATTTAACCGGATTAAATCAAGAAGTATCAAAATTGCCAACATTGATAGATATAATAACGGATGTGATAGATATAGACCTGCAACCTGAAGAACTTAAAGATAGTTTGGAACATAATGCCCGTATATTGTATGGTTTAATTCATGCAAGATATATTTTGACCACCAGAGGGTTAAATAAGATGTTTGAAAAATATAGAAGTGGGGATTTCGGATATTGTCCTAGAGTTCATTGTCAGTTGAATCCGTTATTACCTATAGGTTTAAATGATCAACCTCAGATGGCAACAGTCAAGTTGTATTGTTCTAAATGTGAGGATTTATATAATCCAAAGTCAGGTAGACATTCAGTTATTGATGGTGCATTCTTTGGTACTTCTTTCCCAGCGATGTTTTTCCAAAATTTCCCAAATACAGTTCCCGTACATTCCAAAGAAACTTATGTTCCAAGATTATTTGGATTTAAATTGCATGATTATTCGAAATTGAATAGATGGAGAGAGTTGCAGAGATTAAAGTTGGAAAATAGATTAAGAAAAAATGGCATACAGATTGATAACGTTGTTGGTGGGTTTATAACAAATGGTGAAGATGATGAGCGTAATGCAAACAACAACAACAACAACAACAACAACAACAACAACAATAGTAGTAATAATAATATCAATCCACAGCTACAAAATGCCTCTTCTCATTATAGAAGTCTGGCTCAATATCAAAAGTAAAATTAATTTTTTTTTTAAAGAGAAAAGAAAAAGAAGAAGAAACAACTTCATATATAAATGAAATATTCCATTGCATATCATTTGAATAATTTAATAATTGTAATAATGAAACCTAAATAGTTACGATCATGAATTGTTTTTTTAGGATTTTTTTTTTTTTAATTTTTTAGTCTAGTTTAGTATCTAAGCTTAATAGAATGAAATTATAAAGGTAAAAGACTTCTTGGACCAATACGACGATGACAATTGTTGATCTGGTTGGTTTCGGATATTTATCATTACGAGAAATATGTGCCATGGGAAAAAAAAAAAAAAAAAAATAAAAATAAAAGAAATGGTCAGATGAACCTATCAGTAAATTTAAGTGAGGATGAAAGAAAAAAAAAAAAATTTTGAACTGACGAAATGATAATTTCTCCATATCTCAAATTAACCATTATCATTTATCTGTCATCACCATGTCTTGCCGAAGTTTTACAAGTTTACGTATTCCTAAAAGAACACTAGTTACTGTTAACAAAAGTGTCAAAGGAACAATTCAAGAAATCAAACAAACCAATGCAAATCTTCCATCCAACTCTACAGTATTTTCATTGATTCAACCAACAGGTAAAATTCATTTGGGTAATTATTTAGGAGCAGTTAAAAGTTGGAGAACATTATCTGAATCAAATACTGACCCAACAAATAAGTTCATTTATGGGATTGCTGATTTACATGCCATTACTATTCCTAAGAATCCCAAAGAATTAAAAGATTATAGATATAATGCCATTGCAAGTTTATTAGCTAGTGGATTAGATACTTCTAAATGTATTTTATTTTTTCAAAGTAGTGTTCCAGAACATGCTGAACTTAATTGGTTTCTTACTTGTTTGACAAGTATGGGTGCGTTGAATAGAATGACTCAATGGAAACTGAAAGCTCAACAACAGGAATCGAGTTCTATTTTGGAAGATAATGTTTTGGAAAAGACAAAAGCTGGATTATTTTGTTATCCTGCATTACAAGCAGCAGATATTTTATTATATAAATCAACACATGTACCTGTTGGTGATGATCAATCACAACATTTAGAATTGTGTCGTAATGTTGCTAAATCTTTCAATAGTACTTTTAATACTGATTATTTCCCACTTCCAACTACATTATTAACTCCTGCTAAAAAAGTTTTATCATTGAAAAATCCAGCAAAGAAAATGTCCAAATCTGACCCGGTAACAACCTCATGTATTTATGTGACTGATTCTCCAACTGATATTGAATTAAAAATCAGAAAGGCAACTACTGATTCTATTCAAGGTGCTGTCTATTATGATCCAATTGAACGTCCAGGTGTATCAAATTTGATCAATATTGTATCTGGTTTAACTAATAAATCAATTGATGAAGTTGTCACCTCATTGAGTCACGTGACTAATCATAAACAATTGAAAGATTATGTTACTTCAGTGATTATTGAAGAATTTGATCCAAAGAGACAATTATATGAAGAATTGATGCAAGATAGAAGTTATTTAGAAAAGATTTGTGTACAAGGTAGAGACACTGCTAGAGAAATTGCCCAAGTTAATTTACAAGAAGTTAAGGTAATCATGGGATTAGATTAATTTTATTAAAAAGAAGGGTAAAGTAGATGATTTTGTATATAGACAAATAGCAAAAAGAAAGAATTACACGTGTAAATATATTTTCTAATAGATATTGAAGTAAAAGAAACCTATTTATGAGAGTGTTAGATATTTAAGATGAGCATCTAATTAAAGACGTGTTTCACGTGTTTGTGTTTTATGAGTATGTACAGTTGGATTGGTAAATTAAATGAAATTAATTTTGTGGTGGGTAATGATGATGATTTGTAAGGGTTGCGAAAAAAAAAAAAGAAAAAAAAAAAAAAATTTTGAACAATTTTGCACTCAATTTCTTTATTTAACTAACAAAAATAAGCTGGTTGGTGGTGGTATCGACCGCCACACGCGATGAAATTCAAATTTGAGGTCGCGAAAAAAAATCTCAAAAAAAAGTTCGCGTTGTTTTGGTTTTTGCGGAACCAAGTTTGTTCGACGTATCGTCATGATGTATTGATCGATATAATCGTCTACTACTGTGGTTCTGTTAGTATATACGCCTCTTTATAAATCCAGATACAATGATTATCTTAGTTATTTGTTATAAATTATAATTAACGTGACTTTCGAGAGATATATTTCTGTTTTGCTTTTTTCTTTTTTTTTTTTTTTTTTTTTTGGGTCTCCTAAAATTTTGAATTACACAAACTATAAACAACAGAAAACTTTTTCCCATCAATCCTAACCATTCAATACCAATAGAAAAAAAAAAAAAAAAGTAACCAATCTTATAAACAACTTTTTCTTCTTTCTTTCTTTCTTTTTATTTAACATCAAGAACCATCACCCTTGAATTGAATTGTCATTGTTGGTAATATATATCATTGATCAAATCTGATTTTACATTTTTGAATAATTCCCAACCACGAGCAATACCATCAAAACAACAATCCACTGGCAGGGCTTATTTATAACAACAACAACAACAACAACAACAATTGAGACAATAATTTAGATAACCATTAATAACAGAAGAAATAATTTGCCACCCACCATGACTACTCAAGATGAATCTGTGCGACCAATGCAAATCAAAATTTTATACTCATTAGATACCCAACCTAACGTGTATTTATCTCGATCAGAAAGTTTACTTCCTGTAAAAACTGTTCAAATTCCATTAGAGTAGACCAATCCGAACTAATAACATTAGGTGGGTTAGAACTCAGAGATTGTGTTCAACAAGTTGTTAAATCTGCTCCTGACACGTTTAATTTGACTTATCGTGATTTTGAAGTATACTATCAAGATATTAGTGAACAACCTCATGAACCATTTGTTGCCAATGGTGTGATATCTAATTTACTTAATTCAGATAAGTCATGTTTAGTTCCTGGTAGAGTATGTCAAAGTTTGGGTGCTAGTTCTATATTTGGTAATAAATCTAGATCATCATCAGAAATACTAGAAATTAGAATGCAATTACGTACCATTGAAAACCCAAGGAAATTCCACAACAACAACAACAACAACAACAGCAGCAACAGCAACATAATAATAATAGTTACAAGAAGGCTCAGAGAAGTAATCTGCAAATTATTAGTGAAAGGAAACGGTCACATGAATATTCATCATCATCCCATTATTCATCAAATTATCCTGCTGCTAAGGCAACTAGAACATTATCATTACCATCATTTCCTGATTCATCAACCACTCCACGTCATAGAAGAGATAAAGTTGAAGAAAGATTCAAGAATGCGCCATTTTTCCAAAGTCTTGATAAAGTCACATATGATAATACGCGTAATAACCAAAGACGTTCAGGAATGTCTACCAATTCTACTTTTCTTCTTCTTCTTCTTCTTCTTCTTCTTCTTCTTCATCGATGACCTTATACCACAACGTGCATCACGTACTAGATCTATGATTACTTCATTTGCTCCTGCTATATCTTCACCTATTAATGAAGAGCCATATTCAGATGATCCAGACTATAACATTATTGAAGATCATATTCCCAATGAAGATGATGAAAGTATAGGAGGAAATTCTTCTGTTTCATCACCTTATACTCCACAACAACCACCATATAAACCACCAACACCAACACAATTACCTGATGACCTTGATAGTATACGAAGTCATACAATTCAAAGTTCTAAATTACCTAAGAATCATGGTTTAGTGTGTATCAATGAATGTTGTCGAACAAGTACATCTGTTAATTGGAGATATTTTGAAACTGAATACCGATCGGAATATTCTAAGCTTTTAACTGCTAGTAAATTTGATAAGAGAGATTATGAAGGTATGTTGGGACCATTATGTAATGCATGTTTCTTATTTTATAAAAATAAAGGATTCATGAGACCTGAACATGTGGTTAGAAAATATATTCATCAACAACGATATAATGCTAAACTTCGTAATAAGAAACAAAAAGAAGATCAATCGGGTACAAATAAATTAGATTCTGTTGCGGTTAAGAAATTTGCCTCTGGTGCATCCATGTCATTAAATTCAGCAGCACCAATATCATCTCCGGGGGCTAATTTTCCAGCACCTACTCATACCCCATCGGCAATTAATCAAGTTATTCAAAATAAAGCAACATCTACATTTCCATCTTCAAGTAATATAAATTATGATCCAACACCACCAGGATTTACACCAGATTATCAAGATCTATTACATCAAATAAATATATATGGTGGACCATCAACTGATATTGATCCTTTACCAGGGGCAACACCACCAATGGTTGCAACAAAATCAAATACCAGAGTCATTAATATTGAAGAAGTTGAAAATCCAAAAAAGCAAACCAAGTTAAATACCAGAGTGATTGGAATACTGAACAATGACGATGAAAATAAAGAAAATTGTCCTCCTCTTCTTCTTCTTCTTCTTCTTCTTCTTCTTCTTCTTCTGTTGGTAATATTGTTACTGCTGGTAGTAATTCTAGTAATGCTGTTTTAACTAGTACCAATAATGCTCCATTAACAGATCCACCAATTAGAGATCATGAATATGATCAAATTCTTCATTCATTAAATGAAAATACTACTGATTGGATGAATTTCTTTTCATCTCCAAAGAATAGAAATAGTCCAAATTCTAAAACTCCAGTGGATATTCAAAATGGAATAATACAAAAATCACCAACAAAAAATCCAGCATCAACATCAACATCAATAACAACTAATTTATCTAAGAAATCAATGGCTAATATGCCATCTTCACCATATCAATCATCTAATCTTTTACCATCAGATGATCAAGATCAAAAAGAATTGAATGATGAAATTAATAAAATGATCAATATAAGTCCATTTAGATCAACTCCTGAAAGAGCTAATCGTTTAGATACTACAGCACTGATGATGTCTTTACATAATAGTAGAAAAGGAAAATGGAATCTTCACCAAATAGTGAATTTTATACTGATGAATTAAATAAATTTGATAATAAGTATGATAATAATGAAATGGAAAAAGAAAATGAATTTTTAGAAAGTTGAAATTTGTTTTTTATAATGTATAATAATATTCGTTACGTTTTAATAAATAATTTTGCTATTAATTTATTATTAAGTTAATCAATGTACATAATAGTTCCCAAGTACGATTGGGATCATCTTGACAAAATATGGTGTTTGTTATTACATATATGTGTGGATGTGAGCTACCAGATGTGATGTGATGTGATGTGTATCAATTCTTAGAGGGTTAGGTATTACAAAGAAATTTAACAATCCATCGATTAAAATTAATAAATATAGCATGTGGTGTATATATATTATCACATGATAAGAAAAATACCATTTTAAGGAATGAATTTATGAAATATTGTTCTTTTTAGATTCAATATTATGGTTATACAATTTAGAGTGTGTGAATATAAATACAAAACATTTCAATATCTTTTATCATATAATGGGTAAT